>SMGT01007517.1:195704-231984 GCA_004794575.1 Lanistes nyassanus
GGGGGGGGGGGGGGGGGGGGGGGGGGGGGGGGGGGGGGGGGGGGGGTGTCTTACCAAGGTTACTCTGGTGGGTTCTGTTTGGAGGTGCGTTTAGGGATCGCTAATTGAGAATATAGTACTTTGGGTCATGGTACAGTATTGCGACAAGAAATATAAAACTCCACAGCACCTGGCAAAATTGCTCGGGAGATAAAATCAAGCCAGCAATGAAAATATGTAAGTGCTGCAGACAACTAATTCACACCCAGCCCTTCTAACTTCTCAGCAAAATAGACATGCACAGAAAATCAAGTAACTACTCATATATGTTCTCAGTTAATATCTCTCGTATACATTTTCTTTTCATCTAGGTGTGGAAGTGGTGTGTTTGAATCTTTTGTACAATTTCACATAACTTGTGGTTCAACAAGTCTTTCTTTTGAACGTCTATTGCTGCCACATTGCTTCCACTTTATGGTAGTACCCCCCTGAATACTACCCTGATCAATGAAGAAAAAAGCCCCAAGTTCTCCACTGGTGGCTCACATAAAATACCACCTCATCCCGCATTCAAAAAATCCATTTTTTCATCTTCTATAGGTCTATGATGGTCAATTCTAAATGTAGATTAAGAAATATGAAATGATTTCTAAGGCATGAGTGAGGTGACAGCTGGCCAAAAGAACACAACACAAGGGTGTCAACACTGCCTCGTTCCTCATGCCACTTACCTTGGGTTTCATCTGACAGCCAGCCGCACAGCCATAGAAGACAGTGTGTCAGTGTTTTCACAACTGCTTTTCATACAATGACTGATTTATAGTTTAAATCCTTTCATTGCAAGTGCATGAAAGTTCTCCATTAATATTACTTCACAAATAGCTGCTGAATTACAGCTTTAATTATGGATTCTCTTTTTAATGAAACAAAGTTTCAGCTTAAAATTTAAAGAAAATGATGCTTCATTCTATTACTTCCCAGTAAGCTGTTTTTATGCTTCTCAAAATTCATTCTTACTGCAGCTTTCTGCACAGAAAGAACAAATGCCTTTCAGTCTCCGAAACAGCAATTACTTGTGTTGTGCTGTCACATTTGTCTTCCCAAATAAATTACTTCTTTAGTGCAATGATGTACTGCCTTCCCACATACCAAGTATTTACTTTCGTTACATGATGTACTGTTTTCCCAAATACAGTAGTCCCTCCCTATTACAACCCCTCCACAACATGCACCAAATGCATACTAACAAGTTCTTGGTTCATTACCATCACACCGAATTTGAAGCGTCAGTTGACAAATGGTGCAGTTATGTGATTGAAAGAATGCCTTTGTATGGTCTGGCACGTATGCAAGAAACTTTTTGGCCTTTTGGGGGGGGGGGGCGGGGGGGGCTGATGACTGGTGCAGTGAAGGCTGAGGGAACGATTTAACATTGTCGAGTCTGCAGGTGTGAAATGTTTTTTACATTTGATTTTCACCTGGTGGATTGTGAGCTCAATTCAATAATACAGTTACTAAACTCGTGAGGCAACAACAAAGAACGTCACAGTTTAAAATGCTGCAAAGCCATTCATGAGGGTAGGCCACTCCAGTCATAAAATAAAGAACTTGATCTTGCACAGTCATAATAGCCATTCCTAATGCTGGAACTGGGGATAAGTTGTAATAATTTGTCTTTTATATAAGAAATACTGTTGGTCACAGATTTTTGCCCACATAAAGGTCATACTAAGCAAGGACTACTGTTACTTCTTGAATGAAATAATTTACTGGTTTCCCCCATACCTAAGTAGTTAAGCGATATAGTGCTTTCCCATATGCCTATTTTAATCATCTGATGCATTCCCTTACAGTTAATTACTCAAGCTAAATGATCTTTGCCTTCCTACATACCTGCTTTAATGTACCCCCTTTCCACATTCCCAACTACTTTAAATGTCTTTATGTGTTTTCCCACATCCCTACCTATTTAAATGTATTCCTTTTACATGCCTAACCATTTTAGCTACATATAGTGCCTTCCCAAACTAGTTTAATGACATGTTTGTGCTCACCTTCTCATCATTAGAACTAAGCAGTGTGTCTAACCAGTGGTAGATGTAGCCATCATCATTGAAGCCACTCAGATCAAAGACTGGACCACAGCAAAGCACAGCTGACATTGCACGCACTGCAGGCAGTTCTTGTTCACTCCATGTTTCGTCTTTGCTAAATCTGTTTATAACAATGGACCATCCACTGTTACCAATTGTTAGGAGTCAAAATAACAGCTTTTGTGTCATCATGCAACTGTATCTCATAACTAATTCTGACAGGAATTTTAAAAGTATTTTTCTGAAATAGCATAAAGCTACTCTCTTTTTATATTGCTAAAAAAAACCAAAAGACCAGTGTAAAGTGCATGTGCTATGTTATGACAAAACACAAACGAGGAGTCACAATCAAGCTGAATTATACCTTATTCAGTAATATAACAACGCACAACAGATTTCATAGGCTAATTTTCATTGCAACAGCATGATTCCCTGCTGTGAATGACAGAATCCATTTATATGGAAGCCAAAGCAGGTGCAGCATAGTCAGCATAAAAAATGTCTGCCCTCTACTGTCCTGCACCCAAGCAAGGCACCATTGTCATATGGACTGAGCCAATGTCCCTAGATTCATTGGTAGGATCACCTGCCACTTCCACTGAAGCAAAAGGAACAGCTGGTTAAGATCAGCTGGTGGTGGGTGCTTTGCCTGCAAACGATGGGCTAGCACATCCCCCAGGTGCTTGATTAGGTGAAAGTCTGGTGGCTTTGCTGACAGTCTATGCAAGTCAATTGCTGCTGCTGCAGGAAGGTGGTAATGACCCAAACCATGCGGTCTGGCACCGTCATCCTGGAGAATGGCATCTGGCACTGTTGCCTATGGTGCAAGAAGCTACAGAACTACAGAAGGTCATCCTTATAGACACCAGTGAGGCTGCCTTGCACACAGTGCAAGTTCTGTAGACCATGCCCATTCTTCCCCAAGCTATGATGGACCTGCCACCAAGGGTTCATGCTGCTTCACAGCAGCATCATGATAACCCTCACTCTGTTATTTCTAGATGCAGATTCTGCCATCCTGAAACAATCCGGCAAAGCAGGACTCATCAGTGACAAGGACTCTGGCCCACAGCTGATGTATCCAACCCAGATTACACTGGGCCAAGGCCACCTGAGCAGCATGATCAGATGGCATCTTGACAGGTCACACTGCTGGTCACCTTCAATCAAGGGTTGCCTCAAGATGCTAGTTCCTAACCGTCTGGTCACTGCGGCGATAGTGCTGTCTGCTTGCAGTCGTCCCCTGAATGTGCTGGGCGTGGTTGTTCTGTCAGTAAAGGTAGCAGGACGACATGACAAACCTGTCATTCTGTTTGGATGTTGATTGAGGGCATTCCAGTCGTCCGCACTTGGTTGTTGGTTGTAGCAGTCTTGCAATCTAACAATGACTGGATGGGATACTTCTAATCAGCGACTAACTTCCCAGACCCCGATGCATTCCTGCAGCCACCCAATCGTCCTGCGATGAGCATCACTAAGTTGCTGTCTAGGAAACATGATTATAAACTATCGAAGACATCCATAAATACCCACCAGGGCCTCAACAGTGGCTGAATTGTGTTCACATCACACATGGTTTGCGGATGCATTGCAGTTTTCATCCCTTTTGCTTTGTTATCTCCATATAATGTCTGGCACCATGGCTGTTCATGTTTGACTGCATCCTGTGATGTGCACAAACATGCCAACTCTGGTTTCCATGCACCCTGTTCAGTTTGTAGCATGAAACAAGACCCATCTGAATGTGTGGGGTCAGATGTTGTGTTCTTGCAAATTAAATAGAACCATGATCTGTCGGCCAAAGTGCAGCTGGTCTTTCAATACTTTTAAGCAGTATATGTTCAGTATCTTTGAAGAACATAAATTACCAAAGGTAGAAAACAATAACCCGGCAACCACTGCAGTGTTATAGGTAAGAGTGGGGATCAAAGTTACCACAAACACACCTTCGGTCTATTGCTCCGAAGTGGCCACTCCAATTAGCAAACAAGTGAAAAAGACTGTAGCGAAGGTCTCGTGATAGCAGCGTCTTCCGATACTCCACTGCAAGAAAATTGTACAGTCATATAAATGCAAATGGCGATGCTGATTAACTCATATTATCAACATGCAAAGTTGACTGACAGTTTATTCATAAAAATGTGAGATGGGTCACATAAAATTATGTCACAAATGAATTGAAAGTGAAAAGAAAATACTTCTGCAGTCAGAACATCTACCGACCAGAAAAACAATTTTGGAAGCATGTTCCACCTGCTAAATGTTTGTATATAATAAAAATGAGGAATAGTCAACAGTTTATAATCCAATAAGCTGGAAATGGCTGATTTACCTGAACATTTTCATGTAAGACTGAAAATCAGACATGCAAGACACATACATCTGTAAGTGCATACAACCTCTCTCCCCCACCCCATTTCTCTCTCTCAGATAATCCTCTTCGTTCATAAGAAAAGACTCACTAGGAGTGTTGTTGATGAGATGCTGCACAAAACAGCTGAAATGCAGGCGTATCTCCTGAAGTATAGGCAAGTCTCTGTCATTCTCACCCTCGAGATACTGGCGAGCTCCATCAATGTAGTCCACAAACATAGAGCTCAGTTGCCCACTATCAGTGTCAATGGCTCCAGCCTCACTGAAAACAAACTTTACTGTTATAAGATTCCTGTACACCTTGTGCTGTGCACTAAGGCAATGCTTCGATGAGGAGAACATGTGATGCCTACATGAAGTACATGATTAGTATGATGAAAAATGCTACAACTACTGTTTCTAAATTTTATGATAATTCACATATTGTATTAAATGGATTCTTCAGATGCTAGTATATATGCAAATATTGAGGTCACCAGGAGTTTTCTGCACAAGCAAATCTGGACCAACAGAGTACAGCTGGTCAGACTCCCAGACATACCCTGGTGACCAAGACTACACAGGACGGTCACTTCTGGGCATCTGCTTGCCTACCTTTGAGCAAAGACCCTGTTTTCTGCCAGCAGCTGAAAGATGTGTGCTAGCTGCACCCTCAGGACATCACGCTTGCGTCGTCTCCGCAAGTTGTCTTGTTTTTTGTCTATAGCTTCTTTCAGGAATGGCAGCAGTTCCTCAGCCAGCTCTCTGTTACATATACCAAGAAGTGTAAGTACTTAAAGGCTTCAACAAAGAATTTCTGGACTAGAGTTATGTAATATTATGTTACCTTTTATGCCAATCAAATTTTCATCTCTTTTTCAGTGTTTGCCTCTCTTCTCTTCTTACTTCAAGGGAAGCATGATTTGAAAAGAACAGAAGCCCTGCATGCCTGCTATGTTATCACGATTAAGTCATTCCCGACATCCTGTAAGTGGTATGCTGGCAGATACTTGCCATATGGCGACACGGTGGAGAGGGTTTGTATTATAGCAACTTTTTGAAAGGGGTCAAAATAAACCGGTTCAATGGAAAGAAAGTGACTTGTATTTTCAGATACATAAACCATTTTTCTTTGGAATTATCTTCCTTAGACAACAAAAGAGACAATGTTACAGAGAAACAAAGCATTTGCAATGACCACCCTATCTGGCAAAAGTGTAGGACAATGGGCCCATTTCGTTACATTCACTTTTAAACGCAGCATTTTAAAAAGAATTCACATCAGATGGATTTCAGGTAAGAATTATTTTATTCTTCTTAAATGTTTCTTTCGTACTGCATTGGAATTATGTTTTTATCTCTGATAGTTTTTTCTACAGTTTTGATACGATATACAATACGTAGAGACCACAGGGGAAGTCATGGCCTTCTTACATGCGGCTAAACCGCGTAGCCACATACGGTCCATACAACAAGTACATCTAACACCAAATAATAAGTACTATTTAACATTTTTTTCAGTAAAATTTTATAATTATTTCGAGGTTCATAAATTGATCTTTCCAAATACATAGATTACTGTACATGTAGTAGTTTGTGAGCAGCATTTATTTCAAATGTGCCAAAATCTATGCATCCTCATGCGTATGCAACAGCTGTCAACAGATCATGGGGAATGAGTTAACAAAGACTGTCCTTTCTATTGCCAACAAGTGCTAGTTCTTACTTACTTGAAGACGGATGGACTGCAGTAGCCTAAACCATTGACAACAGTGTCACGCATGTCAGAGTTCTCACACTTCATCAGTGGCACCAGCAACCTGAACAAGTTGGTGGCTGTGCAGTTTGATCTGGACTCTGCTTTGTCTGAAGGACTGCTCTCAGGAGACAGGCTGGGCACAAAGAAGACCAGGTCTGCTTTTCATACTGCTTGCTAACATTGCTTACCTTTATACATCCACTCAAATTTGCTGATTTCACCCCAACTTTACAAACAGTGTCTTGCACAACCTTTCATGTTCTTGTATTTTGTTAATATGATGGTCTCCTTCACACCCAAACAATCAAATAAGCAAAAGCATGCATGAAAAAACACATATATCCTTGTACACCATGTATGCAGGTGTGTGCACAAGCACATGCATACATACACATACATTTAACTATGGACAGCTTGTAACACAACCAACACAATGTCAGCTGCAGTGTGCACCTACCCAAGCTCAGGGGAAGAGCAGCGCTGAGGAATCACAGCACTCTGCTGTGCGATGCTACAGGCCAGGATAATGTAGTTCTGCCACAGTTGCATGTGCACATCTTTTTCAGTGGTCACCTTTTTGCTACCAGACCGCAGGATGGACGACGCTCGGTTTTCATTCAGCTGGGTGCTAGATAAACAAAATGTACACATGCCCTATAGTCACAAATGTCCTCATTTTACCTACAAGCAGATACACAACATACTGTACTTGCATGGTCTTAAACTGGAGGGCATGGGCGACACAATTATGGATGCAAACCTCAACAAGATCATACATTCTTTTAAGAGTTCTAGTGCATATGCTTTCCACACAATTATGGAAATAAATGAAAAATAGCTGAAAATACCTAATTTAAAAGAAGCAGCTATATGTGACACTAGGTACAATATAGCTTTATCTCTCCATTTTTAACACAGGTATAACATTTTAAAAAAATTTATATAGAGTCTCCTCTCACTTTGGATCAATTGATGGAAACAGAGCATTTAGACGTGTATACACGATAGGCCAGGCATAAGCAATAGCCCGCTGGCAAGATGCTTGGGCAAAGTCCTTGGATACTACAGCTGCCATGAAACGGATCCACATGTCAACACGGTGGAAGCTGTAGTTGATTTGGTTGCCCTCCTGCAGACTGCCTCCACCAGCTGGTAGCCACAAGGTCACAGCTCGGTCAGCCACCCACATGAGGTCAATGTTGGGCTGGGTCAGCACAATAGCCTTACCAAAGAAAAAAAAATCTTATCTAATTCGTAAATAATCCTTTATGTTGCACCAGAAAAGCTCCATATAAAAAAAGAACTACGACAATGGCACATGAAATAAAGACAGTCGAAAGCAAATGGAACGGTTACAAAGAGGAAAAGAAAACTGTATTCAAAGGACACTTAAGGACTGTCAGATCATACAAATCTTGTCGGCAACAATGGACTATGTTCCATAGTGCAAGCAACTGACTTGAACAAGTCCCTTTTCCTGGGTATGGTCCTACAATTCAGAAGAAGTCAAAGAACAGAAATGAAATGTCCACATGGATTACCTAACTGATCTCTATAAGAGGTCAAAAAGCTGAAATAAAATGCTTGTATTGCTCGTATCAGGCTCGAGACAAGTGACAGAAATTATCTCTGAAAACTTGCTGGGATCCAGGAGCTGTGGTAAGACACATGGGCACTGTCCTGGTGTGTGTGCATGAAGGGGGTTTTGTGTAAAAACTGAAATCTAACAAATTTAGATGCTGGTAACAACAAAGAGAACTTAGCTAAGTGAGACTTAGACAAGACGTCAATGTTTCGAGGCATAGCCTCTTCTTCAGCATCACACAAATAACAAATAACAAACTAAAAGGGGTCACTTAACTGACAGAGATACTGGTCCACCACGGTCACTGGACAGGAACAAAGTATGAGGAAAGGGGACAGTGGCGAGACCTACAACCAATAGAATGGGGTGTTCTAAAGGGGCTAGTGAAAGGGGGGGAAAGAGGTAGGTGGGTGTTACAGAGAGGAACAAGAGAGGGGGCAGTGAAGGGGTGGGTGGAGGACAGGTTAGTGCTTTAAGTTCAGTCCTTTGGGGGACATGATGCCAAAATGGAAAATGAAATAAGACTCTTGCAGTCTACGGCATCTCCATTCATTTGCAAAAAAGCACAGACTCTCATGTTGTCCAGAGTGTGCAGGGGAATGTTGAAATGTCAGGCCTCCATTACTGATGAGTGGTATAGCATGCTCTACTTCCCACCCACTGTCCCCTTTCACCACACTTTTTGCCTGTCCAGAGACTGGGGTGGACCGGAGTCTGTGTCAGTTAAGTGACCATTTTATTTATCTGTTTGTGTTGTTCTGAAGAACGGACTATGCCCTGAAACAATGACGTCTTGTCTAAGTCTCTAAGTTCTCTTTGTTGTTACCTTATTTACCCGAAGGATCAGTCACTTGTTTCCTTTCTTTTCAAATTTAGATGTATCAAACCATGATTGGACTAGTTTAAAGTGTAGCTTGCAGATAGTCCCCGCTCCAGAGATCGCCAAAAACTTAGCAGGGAGCAGAACAGCAGGTAACATCATCTCCAGAAGGAGCAAGCTAGGCGTACTGTAGTTTAGTCTAAACCAGAGCGTAGCTTTTTACAATGAGTTCATGAGAATCATCGACCGACTCATTATCGGGTTGTTCATATTATGAGAAAATAGAAGACGGAGGAAAAGATTTAAATCCATTATATGTTCGAGACATTAGCTTCCCGGAATGTGGAAAAGAAACGCACGTGCTGTCTAGCTCAAGACACCAATCGCGATAAAGAACGCACTGATATGATAGATTTTTTTTCATTGTTAAAATGTTCCAATTTTATTAATACTAATTGTCATCATTGTTTGCACTCCTTAAGATCTATCTATATGACATCTTAACTGTTGATCAGAATCGGTGGAATAAAAATCGTCGATCAGTGTACAGTAGACACTATCGGCAAATCATGTCAATGGTTTGTGACTGTTTGAAGAATATAAAGGAAGTATTTATAGGAATTTCCCGTTCCTCGAAGATTTTGCACCAAACAGGTACGCGGAGTACAGACTGTTATGCACGCACATGCAAAGAACACTAAGTTTTCAAAAATTGCACACAACAATCCCATCACTGTTTTGGTGTGAGAATGTGGAACTCATAATAACAGAAGTTTATATAGTGCGATATCCTGGCAATATGCAGGGTGCTCTGTGTTTCACACAATATGGATAAAAAACAACTAAAGTACAAAAACAGAACGCAGTCAAAACCTTTACAAAACACACATTACAACGATGGAAAACGTACAAGTACAACCATAAACTATTAATGAGACAACAATAAAATGAAGGACATAAACACGAGTAAAACTTGTTTAGAAATACTATAAGCACAAGAAACAATTCCAACAATAAAACAATACAGACTAAAGTACTGAAACATAACAACCACAACAACCTTAATAGCTAACTGAACAGATGGATAGAGATGAAGTGCTACATTTTTGCTTTTAATGTTATTGGAGCTCTTCTACAACACACCCATGTACCATCTTTTAGCTTGACTCAGGTCCATGCTGGACTCGACATCACACTTGGGGTTTTCCGACTTTGGCCAAAGATTTTAGTTTCGAACTTTACTTGTAAATGCAAAATCTGCTTATTAATAAATCTAAGTAGTGACAGATCAGAATTCCGTAATAGCAAAGTAAGGGTTTACACCCCAAATGTTAATAAAAAATTTGAATTTGTGTGCTTTCAAGAATGAAAGTTTCGTATCCAGAAGCTAAACTTTCTTAATTGCACAGCAGACAGCATGCTATGTCTGTTTTGTGCACTATCTATTAATTGGCATCATCAACTTCGCAGACTTTTCTATTCTCTTGCCTACTTGTTTATGATGCTTCCATCTTCAAAAGGTTCTCCATGACTAATGGTCCAGTAAACACAAGCCATGATAGGCCCAAAGTAACTTTTCAGTAAAATTCAAGCGCAAATACAATGAATCACTGAGTAAAATGGCAGCAGTGATACGATGTGTTCAACAAAGCAATAGCATGTATCATCCATGTTACACAAGCGAGTATGCTTGTAAACAGTAGCAGCAAGTTTAACACATGCAGGCAGCAGTAAGCTACGTTCTACTGAACATGTGAACTGCGTAAGTTTAAAGGTGGATTGGATTTGGAGCTGGATTCAATGGAATGAGAGCCTCACAAATAAGTGGGCCTGGACAGAAGAAGAATTTCAAGATTTTTTTCCCTAAGCATTTTTTTCTCAGAAAAACAGTAGCTTTTCTTAGAAAGCTGGATATCTGATAAGAGTTCTCCAGTCTGTAAAATTCAAGATAACAGTTTCTATGAAGTGTAAACAGAAAAGAAATGCTTCTGTGTGTCGAAGTCAAGAAAAACAATTTCAACCTACAAGGTCAAAGAACTGGTTTCTCACCTTCTCCTGTGAAGGAAGATGGGACAGAAGTTTCTCTACAATGACAGGACATGCCCTGTCTATCACATCCAGCAAAGATGAGGAGTCCTGTAACATAATGGAGGCAGCCACAAGTGACGGGTGTCGACTACAGAAAAGCAGCAAGTGTTGTCTAGTAAGAATAACTACATCAGTGACACAAACAGCCAAAAGCACTGTACCTGGCTGCCACTGCAGGCAGTAAGAATGTTGCGAACTTCACGCAAGAGGTGGATTGCAAGTTTCCTCGTCATGATGCGACAGCTGCACATCATGACCAGACACAGTCCCTCCACTTCACGCAGAACATCCACACCCAGAGTTGACTCTGACCCAGAACCCAAACAAATGTGGTCTCCTCGCTCCTGCCAAAAAAGAACCAAATTTCTTAGCTAAATTTGTGTTTCTTTAGCAATACTTACCATGACCCAAAGTGCTAAATTCTCAAGTTAGTGATCCCTAACCACACATTACATAAAGTTTTTGTATACATAAACCCTGGTAAGGCCCCTCCATGCACGTGAATGGTGTGCGTGACCATTTTCCCATCTTAGCTTTGTTACACAAACATACATACACTGAAGGGTGTTAGGGAAAGAAGAGAGGAGGAAAAGATTGACAGGAAAGAAAAGTCCTCCTACGCCCGACAGCCAGTTTTGGAAGGAAGCACTACAGCCAGAGAGAATGTGCATCTACTGAACATGAAATCCATGCTCATGGCCCATCTCTGTCTTAGCAACAAAAGTGCTCTATAACCATGGTGGGGGCATCCCCATGCAGAAACTGGATTTTCCTAGCTTTAAAAGTAACAGGAACACCCAAGTCTAATGTCACTGAACTGAAAGTTTCTAGTCAGGATGCTACGAACCTTGCCACCTTCCCTGCCATGACCAGATGTGGGAGCACAACCAGAAGAGCCAATGCTCGTCTTCCACTGCACCAGAAGCTGCATCAGCAGACGTAATGTCATGTCCAGAAGGTGAGTCTTGCTGTCAGATATGTCTTTCATGATGAACTGTACAAAACCTGAAAAATACAGGTTCCTCATCCAATCTGTTTAAATGCAAGATCTTTGCTCTAATAACCAAATGTAAATGAACTTCTTATACATACCATCCACCAGGCAGTGATTATGGCACAGAAGAAGCAAAAGGGAGCATCAGAGATATTCAACAACGGTGAGAAAACGGGTTTCCTACTTTCTTCTTTTATAACTTTCAACCATTACTCTACCTTTCATCAGTAATATTAAAACAAAGCAAAACTCCATTTTTCCACAGTAGGAAACATGATAAAATCGTTAATAGTGAAAACAAATACAAACCACTTTTTAAAGTAAAATGCAAATTTCTTTTTCTAAATTTGTGTTTCTTTAACAATACTTACCATGACCCAAAGTGCTATATTCTCAATTAGCAATCCCTAACCGCACCTCAAAAAAAAAAAACCACCGGGTAACCCTGGTCAGATCCCTCCACGCATGCACACACCACATGCCACCCATGCGCACAGCTCACTGACTAGGCCAATCTGACTTTCTCATGCCAGAAAACCTATCAGGGGGGAGGAGGATGGGTTTGTGATGGGTCATGGTAAGTATTGTTAAAGAAACACAAATTTAGAAAAAGAAATTTCCATTTTCTTATCACAATACTGTACCATGACCCAAAGTGCTGAATAGCACAAAAAGGAGGTGGGTGATACCACCACAAAAAAAACTTACCAGGGTTAGGAGCACGGAACCGACCACAGGCGCTGGGTGACGAAAGCAGCCACCATCCCAAAGGCTGTCCTCCCTGTGGCAAAAAAGATCCAGATGGAAAGAAGGATATTCTGAGCCCCAGTAGGTGACCTGCAGAATTTCTAGGAGCCTGTGCACCTAAGAACCGAACGAGTAGGTCCACGCCTGGCCCTCCTAAGCAAGCATTTGCCGAAGCTTAGAGTCCTCTGACACCTCCCCCTTTGTAGTTGGGGTGGTGGATGCAAGACACACAAAAGGTGAGACACAGCAAGAGATACATTAATCGAATCTCTTGCAGTCTGCCCGACTGCAGGAAAAAGACGTCTCAGAGAGGCAAAATGTAAGGAACGCATAGCACGTCTGTACGCACCCAAGCTCGGTCAAGACTGCTGAAAAGTCCCGAGAGGAAGCAGGCTGCATGGACAAGAGAGTGACTGCCAGGAACCAGTCACAGAGGCTCTGAAACATGACCATAACGATAGCCAGAAAAACTGAGACTAAGAGCCATTGCACTGGTGGCAGATGCCCGTCATCCTCCCAGCAGCGTGGGCCGTACAGGCTAGACGGCCAGACAGCACTCCTTGCTTTGAAAAACCATTGCAAGGCAGGGCAGCAAAAGCAGCTCCACTCAGAACTCAAGGGAGGAGAGACGTATCTTGCATTCTCCGACGTTAGAGAAAAAGGATGAACGCCATGAAAGCGCATGACCACAGGCAAAATGGAAAGCGGTTGCCGGTGACTCACAGCATGCTCCCAAAGCAGACTGAACCCTGCCCACACCACGAAAAGCACTCTAAGCACTGCGTGATTGGGTAGCTGCTTAAGACCATGAGCACACCGACAGCATGAGGGTCAAGTGCCTATGAGCTTTCTGGACGAGGACATTGGCTTCAAAAGCCGCTGACCAGTGAGGGCAATCGCTAGCCCAACCAGAAAGCACGGTGTCAGAGGACCCAAAGCTCTATGGCACTGCCAGGAATGGGAAGGGGGTTGTTGGTGTGAAGTATACCTGGAAGGTAAGAACTTCAGGTGGGTGGCCAGAAGGTGGAGGCAAAGTCCCTCTAAACCTGCTGGAGCGGGCAGGAAAACAGGTGGCTTCTCACTTCACAAGGAAGTGGAGAAAAAATGCACCCACGCTTCTTCCATCACAACCGACAGTCTCTCGAGGGAGTGGCTAACAGCCGCTTCCTCCCCCCAGTCCCCTCTGAGAGCAGTGGAAGTGGGATCGAGGGACAGCAGAAGCACTCAGCTGCAAGGGATGGTGACTTTGTCTGCATGGTGGCTAGGAGCACCAGCAAGTCAGACACCTGCATGCCATGGGGGAAACGAGTGACAGCAAGTCCACCCCATCAGCATGAGACCATAGAGACGCCCACCGGCGGGACCACTGGTCGTTGTTCCACAGGGGTACCCACTAGAGTAGCCACCGTGCATTTAGACGCCATGGAGAGTGGAAATGTCCCCACCACAAGAAGAAAGCGTGAGGCGCAGTCCACCAGTGGCGTATCTCGCTGATGCTTGCATGAGCAAGAAAGGCCAAAAGCTCCCCCTAGACTAGAACACATGAAGTAAGAGCGCAGGTGAGTAAGTGCGAAACTAGGCAGGATGTGTCGGCGTGAATCCACACCAGAAGCGCTGGTGTCTTCTGGTGGGTGGCCAGAGGACAGAGACACATCCGCCTGAAAACTGCCAGAGCTGGCAGGAAAACAGGCTGTTTCCCGCTTCGCCATGAAATGAGAAAAGATACGCTCCAGAGCCTTCTCCATCAGCGCTGACAGTCCCTCGAGTGGGTGGCTTACAGCCGCAGTCTCCCCCATTCCCACTCCTAGAGCAGCGGAAGTGGGATCAACGACCGACGGAAGCACTCAAGCTGTGAGGGACATTGACGTCTACTGCATGGTTGCAAGGCTAACTGGCGAGTGACACACCACTTTGCCGAGGGGGGGGGGGGAGCATGCGCAGCCAAAACCACCCCCAACAGCACAAGACCCAATGAATGCCCAGCTGGCTCCAGAGGAACTGGTCGGCACCCTTCCCCAGCGGGTCCAGCAAGAGTAGCCACCGCGCCACTGTTCCGGCTGCGACCACCTTGGCAGGTGGAAACCTTGGACTGAGACGGACGCAAGGGAGGAACAAAAGATGGAAGCTCCTCCGGGGCGGCAACCGCAGCATGTTTCGGATGGTGGTTAGACACAGTGGCAGCCGGAAGTTGGAGAAACAGAGGCAAGAGAAGCGGGTTCAAAAAGAGCTCCAGTAGAGGAACGGGCAGTGCACGGCTGAGAAGGTGGACACCCGCGGAAGTGATGGAAGCGGCAGACAACCGACGGCGACCGTCTTATGTGAGCTGGGGCGAACCCGGCAGGCACTCCCATCCAAACCGGACATAGGGAGGGCCTCAAGCGGCATGACAGTGAATGCAACAGCAAAACAATTTGCAAAACCAAACAAACACTGTATACGGGGTCACAATAGTTACTGTAAAGTCATGGCCAGAAAAACAAAACAAAGATGCAAGAAGCAAAGCGTGAGTACATGACAACACGACAGGGTCACGACCCAGAGACTTGTAGCCCCCCCCCCACTCCAGACAAGCTGGCTAAGACAAAAAAGTACACAGCGCTAAGTCACAAAGGTGAACAAGAGCGTACGTAAGACAGAAGTAGCAAGGAAAGAACACAAATAATCAATTCCCTGAATAACCGTCGGCGCAGCCCAGAGGGTAGAAGGGACCGCCAAGGCAAAGCCACGCTGTGAAGGCGGCAAGGTGTAGGCAACAGCTCAAGCACACACGTCCTGCTAGCTGCACGGCGCAAGAGAAAGTCTGACCTCGTCAGTTGCCTATGCGCATGGGTGGCATGTGGTGTGCGCATGCACGGAGGGGTCTTACCAGGGTTACCCTGGTGGCTTATTTTTGTTTGGAGGTGCGTTTAGGGATCGCTAATTGAGAATATAGCACCATGGGTCATGGTACAGTATTGTGACAAGAAACAGTTCTTTATATTGTTTAAGCAACCTACCATGTAGTACATGCTCCTTCCAAGCTTGTGATTCAGACATTAAGTTTTGCAAAGCCTGAAAAGCCAACCTGACAAAAGAAACATTATTTAAGCTATTTTCAAAGTTACTACATGCAGAAGAATGGATTAATAATAGCAGAAATGTATTAATATCAACAGGAATGAACACTTCTGGATGCAAAACTTTCTAAACATCAGCCTTACAAGCAGTGTGATAATCATCAGCTCATCTCAGTCCCATAAACTTGAAGTTCGAAAGGGGGACATGCAGGATACAGGTTCTGACAATCTCTATCACCCTGGTCTGTCTTCTGCTGTCTGTAGCAGAGGTGGGATACCAAGTGCTGTCCATTCTTTGATGCTGTCAAGCCAGCTTTCCTTTCCCTTCTTTTCCTTATTTTGCCTTCCAGAGTGCCTTGCAATATGGTCTTAACAAGTGCATTATTACATGTTGTGTGGGTAAACCACACCAGGTTCCTTTCCTTGATAGTGGCGATGACAGTTTCATCGAAACCAGTGATTCCATCTACTTTGCTGTGGACAAAGATGTTCATTTTGTGTTCCATCCAGGAGATTCGGAGACGCTTGCAGAAGGATTTGGTCTTAACGGTTTTGAACTTCTTTACTAATTCAGCTGTAAATCTCCAGCTTTCAGAGCCATACAGCAGAAAGGAGAAAACTGGGGCATTGTAGAGCTTGATCTGGGTAGGGAAACTGAAGTTGTGGTTCCTCCATAATTTTCTTAAATTTGACAGTTCTGCTGTGGCAAGGGCCAGTCTAATCTTGACTTCTGCACTTGATCTTCCATCTCTGATCAGGGAATAGCCAAGATATTTGAAATGTTCAACTTCTTTCAGCTTTTGTTTACTCATAATGATGTCTGTGTGGGTGTGCTTTGTGCTGCTGACCATCACTTTATTATCTCAGAGTTCACCTCTATTCCATAAGCCTCTGCTCATTCTGCAAGCCTATCTGGCAGTTCATACAGTTCTTGGCTGCTGCACCAAGAATGTCAATGTCATCAGCAAAGCGCAGATGGAAGGTAACTCTTCCTCCTTCTGAGATGGTGCATGTGTTTGAGGAATGTCTCGTGCATGATCTTTTCAAGGAAGAGGTTGAAGAGAACTGGTGACATCAAGCAACCTTGTCAGACCCCTTCTGTGATTGGGAAGTCACCTATCTGGTTGTTTAGAGTCCTAGCACTGGTGCTTCAGTGACTTGCACTAGGCCCTCATCGACGTTGAGCAACCACAGAATTTGAAGGTCCTTGTGCCATACCCTGCTGAAAGCCTCAAAGTTGTTGAAAGTTGTTTAACAAGTCTTTCTAAATTGCAAATGATTTTCAATAATGATTCAGAGGTTCACAATTTGTTCCACTGTGTTTCTTGCCAGTTGGAATCTGCCTTGTTCCCCTTCCAGTATTTCTTCTGCCTGAGGTATAAGCCTCTAGCAGCTGGCATGTCGCACTTGATAGAGGTCATCCAATACTGTTTGGCCTAGCTATTAGAAACTCTTAGATTATAGAGTCTTAGACTGTCAACAGCTCTCCTTCCTTGTTCTCAGTAAAACTGGACCTGTTCTGCTTTGGTCTGCTGAGCTTCTAGAGGGCATAATATTCAAGTCTGCTGTTGCCCTTCTTCACCCCAAATTCTATCTTATGTTGATTCCCTCTTCTTTCACCTCCTTTATCCTCTGACAAATGAGGTGATTTGTCTGTTTGTACTGGTGGGCTGCTTCTGAACTGGTAGGTTTTCTGCAATCGAGACTTGTTCATTTGTCCCACAGATCAATAATGTCTTTGTTGATCAATGGTTGGATTCTCTTCCTCTTGAATCCCACCACATATCTGGAAGTCTCTAGGCTTTCCTCTTTGAACCTGCCTTCAGAATCATCTATGCTGCAAGCCAAGATGTTCAGAGCTCCAAACCTGCACCCTGAGCCTGGATGAGTGTGGCATGAAACTTCCTCCTTAAAAAGATTAAGTGTAATGACCATCAGAACAATGTCATGGTCACTCCCACTTTCTGCTCCAGGTAAGGTTCTAGTTTTAGCCTTGCTGATGCTTGATGGAAGATGAACGATGAAGACTATCTGGTTGTGCACTAGGCCCCTGGATGCATGGCATATTGTTAACCAAGAGACTTTCTTGGGGTGGAGGGTGCTGGCAATGGTCACCATATGATTCCTGGTGAACTACAGATATCAGGTCCTTCTGTCGCTGGCCTCTCCTATAAAGAAATTCCCTGCAGTTCCTAATCAGTGTTGGTAGGCATCTGGGGTAATTTTAGCAATCCAGTTCCTTTGTACTACGATGATGATGTTCTTCTTGGGGATCTTGCTGATGGTTTTCTCTAGCTCACCATAGAAGTTTTCCACCCTGTCACTGTCGTGATCTGATGTTGGTGCATACACCTGTATGATAGTGATGTTCTGGGGTTCGGCTGCAATCCTGGGGGTGATGAACCTGCTGCACACTCGCACGCAGCTGATAACACAGTCTGCTGCAGTTTTGTGCACAACGAATGCCACTCCGTGTTGGTGTTTAATAATAATAATCTAAAGATTTATAACGCACGAGAGCACATGAATATGCACACTTTGTCCAGATACAACCAAAAATGTGTGTATATAAATTTTAAAAATTACAAAAAAGGGGACATACAAGATATTTCACTTGCTTTCCACTGTGCCAAATTTTGTGGCCATCTTCTGTTGCAGTTTCACCCCTTCCATCTCACCTCTAAAAGGCCAATGACATCCAACCAGTATTTGGAAAACTTATGTTGGAGCTTTCTGACCGTTCCATGAACATGCGGAGTACGACATTCCACAGACGAATAGCGACATTCTCTGTCGGCAATTTGATGCCGGTTTTCACCCTAGTATCCCACTTATCACTTCTATCCTGGTGGCGTCCAATAGCGTGGTCATTGGTGACCCGGTCTTCAACCAATCCTGTATGGTTATGTCTTGCACTACATCCATCATGTCCTTTCTGTTGGCTGTTGTGTTATTGCCTGGCTGCACCTATCTCCTCTCGAAGTGTCCTCTGATTTTCTTGCCCAAGTTTTCCTTCTAGTAGAATGATATGCATGCCAAACTTAATGAACATCCTCTACCTGGGTTTTGTCACTGAGTTTTTCGTTCTCCTGTTCTCCCAATCCTTAGCACAAAATGAACCATAGTTTTTTGCAGGACAAGTGGAGATGCTAACTGCATGACCACCAAGGACCATGAGTGAGACAGTACTAGGTTATAATCACCTGAATTCTCAATGGTCACTGTCCATACAATCTTAAAAATTCTGAAGCTCCTCCTCCAATGCTATAATATGACAGATACTTAAGGACAGACAGTAAAAGTTAAAGAAAAAAGTCATTTAATAAATGACTCTTGCTTTAATTCTACTTGAAAGGCCTCAGCTTACAACTCCCAGAAAAGACTTTTTTTTCAAAATTTATTCCATCATTTGCCCAGGAAAAAAAATCTATGATGATACCCAAAGACTTTTCTAGACTGGACAGAGGACACACCGAACTGTCACTACCATATCTGCAGTTTAGAATTCCAGAGGTAACCAAGACAGACGATAACATGCTCACCCCTTCAACTCTTCATCCACATGGACAGTAAGTCGTGTCAGCAAATCCACAAGCTCAGGGCTGCTCATGCCATCCGGCTTCAAGCGTGGGACAGCGGCAATGCATGTTCGGAAAAGGTCTATTTTGGGTTTGCGGTCTCCCCTAGCAAATGCACAGCACAGGTCAAAGTGAAGCAGTTATTTTCATGCAACAGTCTGCACCCAATTGATCAAAACCCTTGAGAAAACCCAACAAATTTTACATTTCTGAGGCTACATTTTCATTTGTGTTAAACTAGCACAAAAGCAGTCTACCCAGAAAAAAAAGAAAGCACACTTGCGTTATCATTTCATCCGGCTCTTTGTTTGAATTTTCTGACTTTGTCATCAAGAGAGGTCGTCCAACTTGCAAATCCAAAGCTCGCAAGATGGAGTCAAAAGTTTTTAGAATGTGTGAGTAAAACTGAGCAAGGCCAATAGTCCTGGCTGTTGAGTCAGACAGCATCTTGTTCAAGAAGGTGCGCTTGTGCCGAACTGTGCTGCCAGAGGGAAGGGTGGCATTGGACTGGGGCATGGGAGGGTCCCCATCTTTCTGCTCCAAGCTGTCTGCAATCACTAGGAATGCTCTCAGACCAATGCTCATCCGCTGCAATGAACAGATTCAAATGCAGTAAATCTGAAGCATCTGACTTTTATTGTGAACAATGCTAGTCATCAATTTCCAAAAGCACTAACCAACTGCCCATAGTCTTTCTCTGAAAGAACATCTTGCCTACTGAGTGTGAGCGCTATTCACACCACAAGTCTTCATCCAGTTTCCTAACACCCAAGTGTGTATATAAATTTTAAAAATTACAAAAAAGGGGACATACAAGATACCAAAGTACCAAAAAGCATTGGTGGGAGGAAGCCTATGTCATCTCAAAAACATAAAATGTTACAAAATATTTAGCAAGAATTAAGTTCTTTTACATCATTATAACGTACCTCTGGGGATAGGCATAACGTACCTCTGGGGTTAGGAACAGTTTGTTACTGCGGCCCACACACAGCAAGTCAAAGATGATGTCTCGTACAGCAAAGTCAAGCCGTTCCTAAAATTAAGACAATTTATATCTTGCATAAATGCTCATCAGTAAAAAAGCCATAATTGAATTCTCTCATTTCCTAGGGTGTTGGGGTGGAGAAGGGTTTCAAACGCAGATCTTTAAACATGTTCATGTTCTAAGGCCACAAATTGCAAAGGAACTTGTCTGCCTGTGTTGCAAGGACTCTAAGACACAATATGCAACTTAAATTATCTACGCTTTGCTGAATCTCCCATCAGAAATATCCACTTGCCTTTGCAATAAACTGAATTATCTTGACAAAGATGTTGAGAGGTGTGTCTTTAGGTGTGACCAATTTGGATCCTTTAGGAAAGAGGCTGTTGACAATGCTCTGCAGTCGGCTCTGAGTAGCAGTGTTACTTTCACACTTGATGCGCACCATATACACCCTGCACAGATACACCACTTGGTTCAAACACAACATCCCTCATATTTACATATAAATATGTAACAGCTTCAGAAGCACTTCAGCAGTCTGGATAACAATATAACCAACAAATCACTTTTGGCAAGAAAACTTTAAGAACGCCTTCACTATACCTAATCCATCCACCGACTGGCTTTGAACTTTCAAAGTTTTCTGGACAAAGATGAATAAGGTATATTACCCCTAATTATACCTTCAATGTTACAACATAATTAACATTGCTTTATTCTTCTTGAAAACATGTTGCAGTTCAGGCCCATCATCATCTATGTAAAGGAAGAAAGAACTCATAGGAGGTATTGTTACTTCTTAATATGTCCTCCAAGATTTACTGGAGACAGAGAAGACTACTGCTATCATGATTAAAAATCCAGACCACAACAATCTGTAGAGAGATTCTAGAGCTATGCGAGACATCTTTGGGTCTTTGTTCTTAAGCTGTGACAGACACATGGTCAGGAAGTAAGGCCAGTTGCTCAGGAAGAACTGCTTTTGGCTCACACACAGCAGGCAGGTCACAAGAGGAAACAGATGCTGCAGACAGAAATATAATGACAATTGTTTTTACATATCACTGTATGTTACACTGAGGAAAAATATCCCAAACTATTTAAAACAGAAATGAACAAAGACATGCACAAAATCATAGATAATATAACATGCTGTAGTGCTACAATCGGCAACACCAAAAACAGCTGCAATATGCGTAATATCTTTGGCTCATCTTCCACTAATAACCTAGACAATAGATGACTCGGTCATATAACACATCATAGAATGGTAATGTCAATTTTTTTAAAACCCTTATGATTGTGTCTGCAAGAAATCTGTGTCTGATTGTGTCTGAAATCTGAAATCTGTTCCATTATAATTACTTGTCTGCTTGCATCTGAAAGAAATCTGTTCAGTTACGATTGTGTCTCCTTGTGTCTGAAACAAATCTGTTCCATTACACAGTCTACAAAGTACATGCTAAAAGAAAATAAACTGAAGGAATTACACAAAATGAAAGTCACTTCATAAGCACCAAAACATATTTATACCTCAGCCTGCACATGGTGAGCAATTGAACTGGATACTGCAAGGAAAAGCAACAGTACAGATGATGGGAGAGGGGACTAACCAGCGTATGTTTGCGTTTAGTGGTCATGTCCACAGTGACAGAATACAGGTCATCCACCAGTCTCTTCAGTACTGGAATATTTACTTCATTCTTCACAGTCTGCCCATCAGAACAAAAGAAGAACTAAAATCCTCTTCAACCCTCTTTTCTCCCCACCTCCCCTTCTTTCTTCTCTGTACCACTCACACACACACTCATACACACATGCACAAAGTCTTATCTATGCAGATGCACTGACAGTTTATACCAGCACCATATATGCTACTAGTGGCAGGCTAAAATGCTAGATTAGAAACATATCAGGATATTTGAATCACTAGGTTCAAACACACCTTATCCACTCTTAATGAAGTTATCCACCATCATTATAAATACACGCGAAATGTTTTTCCTCTGATTTCAAAAACTGCCCAAAGCTAAAAGTCAGACAAAATGAATGTTCTCCACAGTTCCACATCGATGGAGGCATCACTTGGGACATTTAGACCAAAGCATTCCAGCAAAGACCACCCTGACAACCACTCACAGCAGCAACGGGCAGAAGAATCTCAACAAAGAGGCCAGCCAGTGCATGCTTGATGTCGCGATCCTTTACTTCCAGAAAGTAGTGGCCCATCTCCAGAAGGAAGTGAACACAAGCTTCAAAGTCTTCTATCGGGTGCATCTAAAAAATCAGTAGTTACAAAGAACCTACAGGTCAACGACATTTTCAGTTTTATCTCTATATATCCTCCAATTCCCAATGAGTAATCTGTTAAAACTAGTATTATGATGGACTGAGGCACACAAGATCTGACTTAGTTACTTATCGTTCTCAATTTCTTTGATATAACTGCCCATACCTCACAGGCTGCTGGAATATTTCATTTTACATAACAAAACCCATCTCATCACCGAGATTGCTGTCATTCATGAGCAAATATGACATGTATGGCATTTCATTCATGGGTTACTACCACTAGGTGGTCAACAACAGACAGGAGTGATATCTGTGACCCAAGGATGAAAGCCTCCCAAGTGATGATCATTACAGAGTCACATTACTTTTGAAGCACCAGCTACACACCTTCACTCGGAAAAACTTAAGACCCATCAGAAGACTGATGATGCTCTGTGCTGTGTATGGGGTTTGATCCCTTAGCTTCAGTTCTCGCAGTTCTCCCATGAACTTCTTTCTTACTGCTGCAAATCTGTTCATTAACAGGGCATTATGGCTTACAGGTATTCATACTAAATAATCAAATCACTCAGTATCACTTCATGGCTTATAATGATTTTAACCCCCTTCTAAATAAAATTCCACTAAACTGACAAACGACTGACGATAGTCAAAACTGATGACTATTCCGGTCTTAAGGAAAATGTAGAATGTTTTGTATTCATCTTAATTTGCTTTAGTGCATCAACACCAGAAACACACACGAATTTCTGTATAAAATTACCACTAACACTGACCATCCAAATTAATACAATTATACCTTGAAGCTGCAAGTACGCCAATAACTTCAGCATAGAGATCGGCAATCACATTGATGTTGGCTGCATTTGGGTTTGTCTGGAGACTGTAAATTCAAGAAGCACCAATGAAAAGAAAGGGAAAAAAATTTAAATGACAACAATTATTAAATGATGTGAAGGGACTGAGACTCCTATGGCATATAAGCTGTCATGGGCCATTAAGGCATGAGTAAAGAAAGGTAGTTAAGGAAGTTAGGTGAAGTGGTGAACTGCCATTGAACTGATATGTTTATACTGAAAGATAGTTAAGGAAGTTAGATAAAGTGGTGAACTACCTTGAATTGAGATGTTTAAATTGCAAGATAGTAAGGAAGTTAGGTGAACTGGTGAACTGCCTTTGAATTGATGTATGCTACTGACTTTTCTTTTTCAGATGTAAAATTTGCTTATGTACTGATCTGCTTTTGTAAGGAAAGAGTTATACTGGACTGCGCTGGAACTTATCATAAGGGTGTATCTGTGTTGTTCTGAACTGGTGGCAGCCATTGAGTTAGGTTGGTTGTGCTGAGAACTATAGTGTTGAGAGCTTTTTTATGATAAGGATAATGAGAAAATTCAATGAGTAGTAACAATTTAAGAGTAAGGTAATTAATAAAGGAGAAGGGTCCTTTTAACTTCTAGCTGGTCTTTGTGTCTGTGTGAGTGGTGAGAAAGAACACATGCACCCCTGTGTGGCTGGAGAGTGTGAGGCTGTGTGCGGGTGTGACATAGGTACTATACAAAATCTGGCTCTTGTTTTGCTTGAACACATAAATATGTATATGGAAACCCTATCCAACAATTCACGAGGCATCAAATTTCAGAACTCTGCAGTTCTAGATCAGAGTGCTCTCGTAAGTACTTCGTTTGAAAGAACTGATTATCCATAGTAATGCTGTTGAGCAACTGCTGAGCAAAAGAAGTCCCGGCTACCTACCCATCTCTGTATTTGAAGTGTCTGAATGCCAGATCAATAATATGCTGTACCAAGTCATCATGACCTGGGTGGTAAGACAGCTGGAAGAAAACAAATACTTTGGTTCACAACAACAGCTTGGCAACAAATATATCCAAAATACCATTTAAAGGAAGATTGTCAAAGACTGATGCACTTGTCTCACATTTTGTCCATATATTGTAAAATCACTTATCCCATATTCCTCTAATTTATTAGTTTCTGCACCTAATATTTCAGGAATATAGAAGAGATGAAGATCATCTCTTCTATAAACACCTCCCATTAACAACTCCCTCGTTAATACAACCACTGACCAATGAAAGTGGTCAGTTTGGCAGAGTATATGACTTTCCCTCATCAAGTGGAAAAAGGTTAGCAGACTGCTTTTTGCAAAGACCTTCAATGAGAAATGAGAAATCTCAACCAAAATCTAATGTGAAGCCCAAAAGAACTGTTTACATCTAGAAATGAGACTGAAAGTGCTCTAAAAATAGCAGTAAAAAATGCAAATTTCTTTATCTAAATTTGTGTTTCTTTAGCAATACTTACCATGATCCAAAGTACTATATTCTCAATTAGCGATCCCTAAATACACCTCCAAACAAAAATAACCCACTAGGGTAACCCTAGTTAGCCTGCTCTGCTCATGCACACACCCCCTGCCACTCACGCGCACAGCTCATTGAATAGGAAAAGCTGACTTTCTCAAGCCAGAAAACACATCAGCGGGGAGGAGGGTGGGTCTGTGATGGGACATGGTAAGTCTGCTAAATAAAACACACATTTAGATAAAGAAATTTGCATTTTCTTGTCACAATACTGTACCATGACCCAAAGTGCTAAATAGCACAAAACGGAGGTGGGTGATACCACCAGGGTTAGGAGGACACCGTGGACCAGAGGTGTTGGGTAACGACAGCTGCCACCACCCCAAAAAGCCCGTCTTCATGGCGCCAAGAGAGATCCCTCAGACAGTGGTTTATAAAGGGATCCTCCGACTGCCAGTATGCCACCAGCAGGACGTCTCTCAGAGCGTGAGACTGAGAGGCCAGAAAGCCGGCACACGCCATGACCTCGTGGGCATGTGCGGCGGCTAAGGGCAGGGATGGATCTGTGGACTATGCATGGTTTGGAGTTATGGCTCGGCTCTTTTGTATATAGTTATTGAGTGCTGCACGACTTAAAATGGTGTGTCTGACCTCCCAGTCATGTCTGGCCTGCTAAGTGTTAAGTTCAGGCTCAGACCTGTCTTGTCTAAATTGTACTGTATGCCCCTCACTAACCTACCTGCTACCTACTGCCTGGCACACATATTGTTACACAAGGGAAGGATGGTAACCAATGGAGACAGGTCACCTGGCCTCTGGTTCTTAGCCAGAAACTCTGGCAGGAATGCCAGAGACCATGAACCATCACACTGCTAGCGGACTTCTACCTGAAAAGGCGTGAACCTCACTGGCTCTACGGCCAGAAGCTAACATGACAAGAAACACTGTCTTAAGCGTTAAGTCAGGCAAAGTAGTCTGATGCAGAGGTTCGCAGCGAGAAGAGCAGAGGGCCACCAGCACAAGGAAAAGGTCCCAGGCCGGCACCCGATGGGGAATGCGAGCCTGGGACAGCACGATGCCACGAATCACTTTCATGACAATGGACTGGTTACTGCGCAACATCGCTCCCAGCTGTCGAAGTGTGGCAAGGACTGTTGCCCTGCGCACCCACACAGCTGAGACAGGCAAACCATCATGTTGGCAAGAAACGACAGGTGGTTTGCGAGGTCAGCCGCCCGGGGCCTGGTTGGGTCTACCCCTGGGACAGACACCACTCCACCCAACGCCGCCAGTGAGAGTCATACACCTTGTTCGTGGAACTGCGACGGGCAGAAGCCAAGAACTGCAAGGTGGAGGATAGCACCACAATGCGCTGCACAATGAGCTATAAGAGTTGTGTGTGCAGATGGAGAAACTGGGGGTTGGCATGGAGAATGCTGGACCATGGCTGGAGAAGGACTCCGACAGGAACCCGCCGCGTAATGGGATCCGCTTTGCTCAGCCACGGAAGATCCGGAAACCACGCTTGCGCTGGCCATCGTGGTGTGACGAGGATGAGATGGGGATGATCGAACTCCACCTTCTGCAGCACGTGGGGAAGGAGGGGTAAGGGGGGAAATGCATACGCTTCCAACTCCGCCTACATCAATGAGAACGCATCCACCACCCAAGGTCCGGAACTGGGGAGATGTAGCCCGGGAGCCGCTTGGTGTACCGTGTGGCGAACAGGTCCGCCAACGGCCGAAACCAGGCCGACCACATTGGTTCCAGAAAAAGACAAAAGCAAAGCATGAGCACAGCTAACATACGACCGGGTCAACACCCAGGGACGTGTAAACCCCGCCCTACAGCAAGTCGGGAAAGATGGAAAGCTGCAAAAAAAAACGCTAGGACACCAAAGTCTAGAAAAGAGCGACACAGAGACGGAAGATGCAAGGAAAAGACACAAATCACTTCCCTTAATAACCATCAGCGCAGTGCAGAGGTAGGAAGAAGGACCGCCAAGGCAAAGCCAACACAGTGGAAGAAGGAAGGTGATAGAGCTCACATACACGTCCTGCACACGGCTGAACAGCGCTTGAGAAAGTCAGCTTGACCTATTTAGTGAGATGTGCGCACAGGTGGCTGGCACTGTGCACATGCATGGAGGGGGCTCACCAGGGTTGCTATGTGGGTTATTTTTGTTTGGAGGGTGTTAGGGATCGCTAAATTGAGAGCATAGCACTCTGGGTCATGGTACAGTATTGTGACAAGAAACTACATTCTACAGTAATTGAGATGGGACAAAATTATTTTAACACATAACTCGGTGGTAAATAAAACACAAGTTCAAAGCACATTGCAGCTGGGTGCCATGATCAACATACATGCAGATATGTTAACTGCTCACCCCATCCATTAAAATAGATGTACATACATATACTAATGGTTCAGCACACCCAATTCTCACTTATAAGTCACCTCCATCATACGACCTGATTTTGGCAGCTTTTTCAAAGTCTTATAAGGGAGGTTTTACTGTAATTTACAAGCCTTGCTTGTTTGTGATTTGCTGAATAAATTTCACATTTTTTCAAGTTTATTAGGAGCATACCTTAGACAGAACTTCCACCAAAACCATGCAGTGCACGAACTCCACAGCCAGCTAAAAATAAATAATATGAAGCAAATATTATTTTTAACTATATATACATTCACACGAACATTATTTTCCATGATTCTCATTTGCTGCTTTCTTATTTAATGACATTCTCTCTTTTTTGGGGGGAGGGGGGAATATCAAACTGTCAAAACTTCTTTGTTATATACAAATTAATCAACAAACAAGGAACAATATTTACCTGATTAAAAGCTAATAATGTAAACATCAGAAATCTATGTAAGTATTTTAAGTACTTACATCTCTTCTCTCACACAGCACATCCTTGCTCCTGATAAAAACAAAAATTAAAGCATCACATAATTCCCTTATTATGGTATAAAAACTGGTTACTGGTGTCACTGAAATTTTAAAAAAGGACTTTACTTGCGTTCCAGCATAGACTGCTATGAACACTATATGTCAGTTGCCCTACATGTAGAACAAGTTATGAAAACCACTCCCCATACAGTTTTAAGGCCTGGAAAACGGTATTAAATATGAGTAAATGATCAAAGGGAAGTAACAAGTGAAAAATGTTGTAATGTAATCTCCAAAAGGTACTTTTCAATTTTTTGGGGGTATGTAGACAGGCAGCCAGCAGCTGTCTAATCTAGGTTTAACCCACCCACCCACCAACCCACACACAAAACTTGGGGGCTGGGGTTCAGATCCCAACTGCACAGTTTCATGACACCAGTGGGTGTTTGAAAACCTAATGTTCTGGAGTTGTTCAAGTGTTAAAGATGACATCAGATGATGTAGACAATGTAGCTGAAGATGAAAATGTGTTTCTTGTTTTTCAAACAATGCAAAGAACTTGGAGTGTGTAATCCATCGAGATAAAAAAAAAAGACAAACTCCACTTCCCCTTCATAAATATTCAGAGTAGAGGGCTGATAGGAACAATGCTTCCTTCAAAAACTCTCTGCCTGCTACGGCTTGCCAGACAAGTGCCAAATATGCAGGCTGTGCCTGTCCATTGCTGGGTGAAACACAAGTGGCTTGGGTTGTTTTACCAGGTGTGGCAAAGGCAGTAACTGATAAGGTATGGCCACTGGATGGGCCAAAAGGTCAGAGATCCACAATCAAGTCCAGTCCAAAGGGGCAATCAATAGAATCTGGGCACCCCACATGAGCTTTCACAGCACTCTACGCATCACCAGAGATGGGGGACAGGCATAAGCAAGAAGTCCCTCCCATGGTACCCCGAGTGCATCCACTGCCTATGCCTGCAGGTCTGATACCAGTGAAGGGAAGGATTAGTTTGTTGTTCCAACATTGGTAAACAAGTCGATCACTGGCTGAAAACACCCGAGTCAGGTGATGAAACACAGAGGGGTGCAGGAACCACTCAGTAGGGAGAATCCTGTCTTTCCAGCTGAGGGTATCAGCTGTGATATTTGGTCTCCCTAACATGTGCCTGATGTTGCATGATGTTCTGTTGGTCACATTAGGAGGAAAATCCTCAAGGGCACAAGCTTTTTTCTCTCTAGCAGATGGCCTGTTATGGGAGATAACTGCCCTATGCGTGGGCGGGTAGCAGTAGTGATAACTCATGTAGTTGATGGCATTTGATAATGGTGAAAAAGAAATGCTGTTTTTAATTGACATCAGGTGAAAAAAATGGAACTGATGCCAAATATAGTAAAAGGCCAATGTCAGTTAAAAAATAAGATTCCATCTAGGGTTCAAGCACACAACACAAATACTCAAACATAACAAGCAATCATCCACATCAGCTCTCTCCTCACCCTTTGCTGCGATGACGTTGTCGAGAATCGAGCAAAGGACTGTCCTCATAGCCATATCGTGTCTGCCGATCATGCCAAGCAAACAGCGTACGCAAGATGGAGGGCAAGCAGTGCTCAGCTGCACATCCCAGTGAGTTCAAAAGCTGTTAAAAAAGCAAAATACTCAGTGGTGATTTGGAATCAAAATACTTGATTAAAAATTTCAAACAGCTAAGGTAATACCAAGTCATTGTTATAGATGTAATTCCTCTCCTAAAATAAGTACAATATTAGTCCTGTTCCCATTAATGATAAAGACCTTCGCGCAGGGGAGTTATTTCTCCTACCTGTGAGACAGCACGGGGTCTACAGGGTATACAGCAATCTGCATGTAAATGCAGTTTAAGTATGCTTAGTCTACTAAATTTTTTAGGCTTCTTGATTCCCCCTTTTTTCTTTTTCTTTTTTTTTCCTTCCTTTTCACTTTCTTACCCCATCCAGGACTTTGTCAAAAATGACAAAATATTGTAGCAGCATCAAACAAACCAACATTAAATCTATGCACTAACAGCCTTTCTACATGCCTAGTACCATCATAATGCTACCTAGAAAAGCAGCAAGATGCAAACTCACTCTAGTTCTTTCTCTCTCTCTCTCTCTCTCTCAAGTTTAGCTTGGTTAAGTTCCTTTGTTGTCACCCACTCTAATACTAAATCTTTTCACAGTAATCACAGGTTTCCACAATTATACCTGATCAAACTGTGCATCTTCTCCCCTTTGCAGTGATTTTGTTAGAGGCCTCTCCTGCATTCAACACAAAAGCAAGAAAAGCCATATAATCTGAATATGTTCATATCCCAAAGGACAAGTCAGATTCGTTTTCAACAGTTTAAAGCCACATCAAGCAAATGCTGTTTGATGCCTCTGCATTAAAGTAGGGATGATTCTGTAACCTCAACACAATCCTGTCTCCCCATTATGAGTTTTAATGAGGTGAATGGTCAGTAGCACTAACTGTCGCAGTGTGAGAAAAGAAACTTAATTTTAAAAAAAAAGTCTTTACATAGAAATGTAACACAGAAGAGGAAGGACCCATCGGATTTAAATAGCTGATTCTCTCTACAATGATTTCCCTTTAAATATTAATTCAAAGTGGAGGGAGATTCTATTCAGCGCATATGGCTGTCTTTATGACCGACTCAAGAGTATTTCTGCTGAAACACAGGTTTTACTATAGCTAATTTTTTTTTAAAGTCCCAAAGAAAAGTAAAAAAAAAAAAGTCCAGCAAATAACATCCTTCTGATTCTCCTGCAGCTTATAGAAAACAGCATCAAAATAAAAGCAAGATAAAACAACAAAATGATTAATATATAATTCAGTCAAATAATCCAGATTACACAAAATAGATCCTACCTCTAATTGAACAACTCATAAAAAAAGCCTTTATAGCACTGAAGCTCAAACTTTAAAGCACCCAAGCTTAAATTTACCAACGACATTAACTATAGTTATATTTGTGTTTTGACCATCTGGCAATATTTGCAATGAAAGGTCTTTGGGGTTAGATTGGGTACAACATTATTTTATTAATAAAAATAATATTATAACTGCTCTTTTTGTTGAAATGTGTTGTTACTGATACATCTGAACAAGCACACCAAACACTGCTGCCATACTAATATTTCACAAATCCACACTCTATTTTAACACTCTATTTAAATTTATTTTGCCAGTATTTGTACCACGTTTTCATGTCACTAGTCCAACACTGTAAGTCAACAAAAAGATCATACCAAAGGTTCAGCTAAGACTTGCTCGATCTTGCGTTCACAGATGCGACAAAACTCAAGGAAAAGAGATTGCAGAATGTATTCTCCAGGTTTGTTCTGTGTGTCAGGTCCAAGCACACCAGTTTCATGCCCTACGTCTTTCCGCCAAGGAAATCTTACTATCTCATCTTGCGCCCGAGTGCCATCTGGAAACATTTCAAAAAACACTTTGTATCCCTATCATAAGCCATCATATCCCACTATTAACACTATTATTAACAGTAATAACACTTAAGCTGTTAACAGTAGGGCATCTGCATGGTATATACTATTAGCTGTATAATTTAAGGTTTCAGGGTAAACCATCCAATATAGAAATTTCATAAACTATATAACCAGTTATGTTTTAATATTGGTATAAAGACTTTTTATACAGTACCCTTGTCAGTAGTGTTAACATTAACAAAGCAGACAGAGGATAGACATTTTGCAGGGCATTTATATAATCTGCTGGTAAGTAAAATCATCTCATGCAAATGGTAAGCCTATCTGTAATTGTTATAGTAAATGGTACTGTAAATTTTTGTTACACATATACTTTATCTGTATTAGTACTGTTACAAATGGGCATGATCTCTCTTTCGACTGGAATAATTATAACCAATAAATACTAGTGTTATTTTGTAACACTATTTAAAAAGCATTACTAAGATGTTACTATTTCTTACCATATTTGATTTATTCATTTTTTTTTCTTGGTCTTCTTGCATTGTTATTATTATCAAAAGTTTTAAGTTTAATCAACTTGTCTCTCCTGTTGTGCAAAAAAATCAATCTTTCAAGGCAAATTATTTGTCACACAAAACAACTGTTCTTAAACTTCACTAGATCAGATACCTAACTACAACCTATGGTAGTGCGGTTAGTTGTCATACTAATCACTATACAATAACATATTACTATTAGTATTACTAGCTAAATACATTACTGCTGTATGTAGATTACTACATAACATACACTTGACTTGATTAACTTTAGTACATATCATCATGCTGTGATGCGCTGTCGTTTGCTCAAAAAACAATAGGTATAAAATTTTAACAAACAATAAAGCTTTCCAAAGGTTCTATTCTTTTCGTTCATAAGTAACGATAAGAAACTGAAGCTACAACTCTTAATTTCTTTACTTTTGTCTTACCTCTCCGGTTGGAAGTGGTTCGGTCTCTGCCTTCCATCGTCTGCTTTCTAGTAAACTAAAACGTAGCAATTCAATCGTACGAACAAGCCCTTATTTATTTAAAAGGCATTCTTTCCCTATCTGACCCCTTTCCATAAAATACTAAGTCCTTATATGTCTCTGCGCCCTTTTAAAACAAACTAATATACATATCATCTTACATCGGTATTTACACACCAACCACATCGAAAACAGCCCAGCAAACTTCAAACTTCCGCTGAATTTTGACATGCGTAGAATAGTCCTTTTTGGTCATCTCGCCCTTCGCTGACTCGCTACACCAACTCTCCACAGAATGGACAGTCAGCTCGTCACAGCTGAACAAAAATGCAACTCGTTTAACGTTAAATTAAAGCAAAAGCTGTAATTATTATGCCGTTAATATATGCACGTTCATAAAATTTAATATTCCATTTGAAAAGCTAAATGAAAGAAAATTGGTTAATTTTTCATTTTTCATTTCAAACAAAACAACCCAAACAGACGATTTAAACAGTGCCAATTTTTAATTTTGCAACTGAAAAACACAAGAAAGAAAGAAAATTGGGCAGAGAAAAGGTTGCACTCACCATTACAGAACGTGGAATGTCGTCACCATACGCAACACGTGGAAAATATGTTTCAGCTCGCTTTTTCATGCAGTTCTTCCATGTGGCGTGCATGTGTTATCTTGCCATATGTCATGCAGTCTAACCTCGTCCTGTATATAGGATCGATCTAGGATAGTTTGTGGTCTAACACTCAATGCAGATGTGAGCACCCATAGTTGACATATCTCAGCACATTAAAAGACAATGTAGATAGACACTATATTTATAATTACAGTGGCTCCGACATTTTTCTGTTTACTTTCTCTCCTATAGCTACTATATCAGCAGGAAAAATAATATCACGTCGCAAAAACAGTTTTCGATCCCCTCAACCAGTACCGTTAAAGGGATGCTCTGGAAGGCAAGATCGAATGTTGCAAACAACAACAACAAATTGCGCCTCACTGGAACTGCGCAGTGGTACCCCGATTAACGACTGCTCTAGTTATAACGACATATAACGACGGGCAGTTGCGGACAGAAAATAGCTAATTGTTTTAACTCAGGTTTTGACGACGTGAACTTTGATTAGAGCGAGCCTGCTGTGCACGTTTTTTGCATGCTACTGGCTCACTGTTCACGGTTGTTTTTGTTTTTGGTTGGTTTTTTTTTGGTCTAGCGTTCCGAGCCTAATTTATTTTAAAATGCCGGCCTCTTGGTGGGTACAGGAGACTAAAATTGGTGTGTTGTTTGCTGTGCTTTATATGCATATGAAATTTTTGTGCGTTTTGTGTGTTGTGTTTTTATGTGTTTTCACTGTTTTGTGGTTTGTTGTGCCACACTTTGTTGTTTGTTTTGAACAGGTATTTTAGGTTATTTATAGTGTATTGTTATGTCTATGAATTTCGATGAGACGCGGAAACGATTGGTTACAGAAACCTGTGAGAAATATAGTGCTTTGATTAAAGACAGACCTGAATAACGACGGGTATCCTGGAACGGACCACTTTATTATAAAGAAGATGGTGTTTTGAAGTTTCAAAAAAAAACGTTTCCACATATTTCTGTTTTCATTAACTCTGTAATCCTAAACCATAACCCGACACAAAACACTGAATATTAAAGACAAAGAAAAATTTAAGATATTTTTTAAAACGCCACTCGACCTGAAATCGACCTTGCAACATTTTAAAACGCAAAACAAAGACTTATACACTACACATACAAATGGATTCCCATAGATAATTTTAAACAGAAACATCGATCATTTGAATGAGAGCTATGTACTGTCCTACACCAGTTAAAAAATGACGCTGATATCTTGACCTGTGACCCGTTTGCCGAAAGGGCCGAGAAGGCGCCCAACTTTTTTAAAGCACAGTTTTCCCTGTAATTTGTGTTGACAGTTTAACACAAGCGATTGCAGCGCTCGCACCTCTATCCGCGTACTATGTTATCTAAAACTATAGCTGATCATTAATGACTCTGTATGATCATATACGACCCAAGCTCGTGCTCAAAACTTTAATTTATATCTTCTTCGTGTCTATGCACAACCCATCCATCGTTATGTCAAAGCAGTGGTAAGGTGTACAGATTCTAAATGGGCGAATGGTCGCCATTTACTGTGGCCGAGTCGTCCAGGCGAAAATTAATAACCAGAGGCGTCTAATACGATAGACTAATACTAATATATTATATATTAATACTATATAGTTTTAGACTAATAGTATATAGTCCCTTTAATATATAAAGCTCTTCTCTCTCTCTCTCTCTCAAAAGGGCTGTTTGGGCAAGCCAGAGGTTTGCCTGACTGAAAAAGAGACTTAGTGGTCATGACAACTCCATCGAAAGTAGTAACCGCGGGGGGGGGGGGGGNNNNGTGTCAATAACTGAGCTGATTGTCTTGTGTAAACTGGTTGACTTGGCTGTCACGCATGAAGGTTGGCGAACTGACCTACCTCTGTGTCCGAACTGACTTACTCGAGTGAGCAAGCTGACCAAAAGGAGTGGGGGAACCAACAAATGGCGTGGCGAAGTGGCACTTGGGTGAAATGGAAATAGGCCGAAACGATTAGTTCTATTGGCTTAGATGGTTTCTCAGAAACTGCAGTTGAGTCACGCCCACGTCATACTTTTCGACAGACGATCGAGAATATATCGAAAGTAGGATGTTTTGTAATTTGCTAATCCTTTTTTTCAAGAAAGTTGTAATAATGTACCGAGAATGAGTCTCCGGGGCCAGAGTTTAAGGTAGGTTCTTTTACTTTAAGCAAGACATGTATTCGAACTCACTTTGCAAAGGGGCGTTGTCTTTATTATGGTCAAGTTAAAACAGGTGTCATTCGCCATGTTTTGCAAATAATAGTACCACGTACAGAAATTCGTTTGATGGTATTTATGAACCGTGGATGTGAATGTGATCTCGAACTACTGTAGTAGACAACTTGACGTGAGTGTACTAAATGGCACTTCTCGTCTTTGGTCACACAATGTATATATAAATATACGTTATATTGTTATAATCATACATGACATACAGAGTACTATCGCACAGATGCACGAGCACTAGTCTATGCGTGTCGAGGTCATGGATTGTTATGGATAGCAACAATTAAAATGGAGTATATGTATATCTTCTCTCCTTCCTGCTTTGTGTAGCTATAAGGAGCTTCGTGAATGTTAATAGTGGCAGCATTTTCTACTTTTTCTGCGCTCCGTTGTCTGCTGTGTTCGTTGTCTGCTTGTCCTCTAGACCTCCTTTAGTGATCTGCGGCTCTCTCATATCATCGATGGTTTATAGGAAGCAGGATATAGTTCAGTGGTCAGAGCATCGGACCCGTGTGTTGAACAATACAGGCTGGAATTCAGCTGTGACCAAGAATTATATAGTGGAGAGTCCAAAGGCCATCCTCCACACATAAATTAAACCACGTACGCCTCTCCGCCCTGTCCATTTTACTGCAGCTATCATAAGTTTGGTGTTTGTTTCAGTGCTGCCGATTAATACCACCATAGAGCGAATTCACCGCGAGGTGGTGGTTGGTGGTTATTTAGAGGGACGGTGCTTTCACCTTGCGGTGATTTTCGCACTGTGGGGGATGGGGTCCTATTACTAAACTATATATGCACTGAAAGAACCACCAGACTTATAGCAGCAGTAAGATGGTCAGTGCGGACAGGCAGTTTTAATGTGCGGGGAAATGGCCGAATGGAGTTTGCACAATGTTTAACCCCAGGAAATAATCCTTGGCCACACCAGGATTTGAACCAGCAACCCTCCATCCGCTAGTCCGCAGCTCTACCAACTGAGCTATCTAGGCCCCCCCCCCTCCACCGCGAGGTGGAAGCACTATCCCCCTGAAATACTAACCAAACCTATCATCAGTGGGCAGCCCGTGGCGTAGCGGTAAAGTGCGGCAAGGGTCGTGGGTTCGGGTTTCCTGTCTGGCAATAACTGCTGCGTAACCGCGCACTGCTGCACTGCCCTACAGCTATAAGTTGCGTATTACTGCAGATAGAATCAGCAACTAAATACATATTGTGACATGTTTTTGATGCTGCATGGGATGTTGTGACTAATCATTGGTTTGGGTGACATATGTTTACGTGTACGGATACGTGCATGTACACTGCTCAGGTTATTGCATCCAGAAGTCAAAAACATGAGAGGGAATATTGTCAGGCATGTGGCACTTGTTTACAGGGCTGGCCGTC
>SMGT01007518.1:0-56383 GCA_004794575.1 Lanistes nyassanus
AGGGTCATCGCACGCGCGCTGAGCGAGCTACGCATCCCTCTCTCTATATATCTCTGGTTTCACTATATTCAGAAAAAAATGTATTCTGAAAATACCTAGAGAGAAACAAGTTTTGTCTTCACTCATTGATTTTTCTCATTGATTCAACCAGAACGAACACAAGTTGCGTTCCTCTCCACAAACAACTTGGAGCAAGGAGGGAGGCAACAACAAAAAAATCAACTGGTTTAGTATAGACTTTGACGCCTGAGTGCGGCGAACATGCTTCACGCGCAAGAGTGATTCCATTTTAAAAAGCAGAGGAAAGCAAACTTGACCTAATCATTATTCATTCAGGGCAGTTTCCCAAAGAATTAGCGAACAATTCCTCTCTCTTCAGAGGTAATTACCACACTATGGGCGACACGATGGCCGGGACGAGAGCTCGCAAAGACTAGAAAATCATGTACAAAGCTGTCCGAGATTCTTCACACCATTCGCGCTGACAGCAGGTGACAGAATGCAACAACACGAGCTCACAGTTTTTATATCTCGTCAAGGCGCAGGATCTAGCGGAAGGGGGGGGGGGAAGGCCCTCATGAAACTCCCACCGCCCTCTCTCTGCTACTTTGCTCCTCACTTCTTCTCTCTTTGTTTGCGTATGTGTGAATGTGCGTGTACGCATGTGTGAATGTGCGTGTACGCATGTGTGAGCGTGTGCGTGTACGCATGTGTGAGCGTGTGCGCGAATGTGCCTGGGTACGCGTGTGTGCGCGTTAGCTCTCGCACGAAAAGCTTACCGAATGGGCGTTGACTAAAGCGAAGCTAACAGAGGACAGTGGGTATCTTGTAGGCATTAACGCGCAGGAACTGAGAGAGGCCCAGAAAAGCCCAGCGGATCGTGAAACAGCTAATCACTGCAAGCACAGAATAAATACAATCACGGTGGACAAACAATGGACGCACACAGGGGTGGCCGGCGGGCGGAAGGGGTAGGGGGCGGGGCGAGGCCGGGACAGGAAGCTATCTGGTCCCCGCAGACCTGACGGTGCTGCTCCGTGGAGATTGATCAAACCGCGCACTACAAACAGTGAAATTAAGGGATGATATTCCAATTATGGCCCTCACTCTCTGAGCGGTACCAGGCCCGGGGCACGTACGGAGCCGCGGATCATGCAGTGGTGATCGAGTGGCAGGGCAGCGTGCGATGCGCCCAGTCTGTCCTGGAATGACGACGGAAGCGAAGATAACTGCCCTCTCCCTCCCGTCTTCCCCGAGCTAACGAACGAAGACTTACACCCGGGCTGGGCGTTTTGATCGGGGGGTAATCACCGCCACAGTTTGCGGGTGTCGCGTAAGTAGCACGGACCTCTCACCTTCAGCAGGCCGGGTTCGCCCTATCTGGTCCTGCGTCAGCTGACGTACGCCTTAAGCCGCAGTTAGCGCGAGTGTTTTGATTTAAAGGCTGCATCGTTCACCACACTGTGACGAAGCGTGCGATGCCACGCACGAACTTTTCTGTCATCACCAAAACACGAGGACCTAGCTAGATTACAGTTATGGTACCAAGCTTAAAAAACGCTGAAAGGCTCCATTTTACCAGTTTTTCAGGCAAGACACACAGGAAAGGAGCACACAGCGGACAAAACACTGTGTGCAGGGTCCGGCCAGACAACAAAAACGCAGAACGTAGGGGGCCTGGACAGGTCTGCAGGCAGAGCTGTTGATGCGCTGGCTAGAATCCAAGAGTGGTCAAGGATTATTTTTTTTAAGAGTCATAGTGCAGAATCTATTAACCATTCGCTGCACATTAAACTGGCGGTCCGCATTGGCCATTTTACTACAGCTATCAATCTGGTGGTATTTATTCAGTGCAAAGCTTGTTAATAGGACCCCCATCTCCTCCTTGTGCGCAACATGCGACCCGTAGGTAAAAAAGGCAGCACACGCAGTGCTTTGTGTGTATGTCTCGCCGGACCGTATGCAATGCATGACGCGTGTTTTGTCCTGCACCTGCGCGTGTTTTGTTTGAACATAATGGCAACAATAAACGTGTGCTTTCATAACACACACAGACATGCATGCACGCACAAACACGTAGAAACCTTGATCTGCTAATACCAATTGGGATGAAGTCAATTAGCTAGTTGTTTCGATGTGTAGCCACCAACAAAGGTTATCCAATGGTGGGGTAGCAGGGAGTACCTCCTAATTTATTTCACGGATGTTCAAGAACCTAAGGCTCTTACGGCCAGCACTCTCTAGCGTCAACGTCGAGATGGACAGAAGACGTGACAAAAGCGTCCGACGTTTGTCGTGTGCAGTCGTCTGCGATCGGCAGCATACTTCACCCGCCGTCTCGTCGTCTGAGATCGCCAGCATGCTTCACCCGCCGTCTCGTCGTCTGAGATCGCCAGCATGCTTCACCCGCCGTCTCGTCGTCTGAGATCGCCAGCATGCTTCACCCGCCGTCTCGTCGCCTGAGGATCGCGACTACTGACCGAGCTGAGCTACTGAGGACGGGCTGACCTTTAGCAGCGTGAAACACGTGAGGTCTTCATATGTACTGCTAGAAAGAATTGAAAGATCCGCTGCACTTTGGCAGGCAGGTCGCCGATGTGTGTACACGGCCTACAGAACAACCTGCGCCTTGTGCAAGACAACCCCAGTCTACGGGTGAACCTTCTGCCTCTAGTGCTGCTGGCAATGCTTTTGATGGGGCTAGGTGCCATTCTCCAGGACGACAAAGCCAGACCACCAAGGCTCGGGTCGTCACAATCTTCCTGCAAGTGACTGGCATGGACTGGACACCAAATTCACCGAACCTTAACCCAATCGAGCATCTGTGGGATGTGCTGAGGAGTCGCCTGCGGGCAAACCACTCACCGCTTGCTGACCTTCATCAGATGTCCCTTTTTGTGTCAGCAAGAGCGGCAGGCGATCCCGCAAATAACTATGGGGACACTGGCTCAGTCCATGCGACAACAGTACCCTGGTTTGGTGCAGGCCAATGGAGGGCACACGCATTTTTAACCCTGATCGTTTTGTGCCGCACCTTTTCTGATTTTGTTTACGTAAGCCGTGTCCTTCCTGGTAGGAAATCTTGTTGTTGCAGTGAAAAATAGCCCACTGAATCTGTTGTCGGTCGTTACACTAATGCCAGAGGAGCACTTCAGCTTCATTTTGACCATCGGTCTCTGTTCCAGCATCACCTACGTGTGCAGTTTGCACTGGTCTTTCAATTCTTTTGAGCATTATAGATGCTATAGGAACGCAAGAGGCACTAGCGGTTACGGCAGAGCATCTCTGATGAAACTGGCGTCGGTACAGAGGCAAGGCTGCCTGTCTCCCGAACAAAGATGCTGTGCAGCATTTCTGGAAAGTGGCATGCAGAGCTACAGGCCGCGCTGCACCAGAGACCTGCACCTTACACGGCTTCTGCTGTCGCGCCATCATAAACCTGCTCCACGTTCTTCGTCAGTAGCGCGTTCCCTTCACAATTGCGTGTTTCAGGATGTTCAGCTTGTCAAAACTCAGCCTTCGTTCACGCGTTTATTTACATTACCATCAAAAAGTTGCAGCCTTGTGAGCACAGAATAGTTTTTGGCTAAGAACGGCATGGGGAGTAGAAAGGGTGGGGGTGGCGGGACGTTTTTGTCCTGGTGCCAGCAGTTTGATCGCAGACGTTATTAGTTTTGCATCCGGTTCAACCCCTCCCTCTCTCCCTTCGGTTTCTCCCCCCCCCCCAAACCGTTTCTCATCTTTAGTTAAATAGAAAACCTGCAAGAAGACGCGAAAACAACGTAACATCTTTCAGAACAGCATATTAAAAATAACAAAACCATAAGATTTTTGCACGGAAATAAACATGAACACCCTGATAAACATTTATTAAATAATGAAATGATTCTCTAGCAGAATTACGACCTAATGGCTAAAGACTGAAAACACCTATTCAAGTCAATATTTTAACTTTCTATCATTGACATGGTGTTGTAAAAAGCACAGCTGAAACTCTAAAATACACGATTTTATGTGTGTACACCTTCTACAAGTGTGATTCAACATTGTGCAGACAAAACAGCATCTTGTCGCATCGTGAGGAAGAGACATTGGGAGGTGGTGTAGGCGCACGATGCCTGCCCCTTTACAGCGCGAGTTGTGGGTCAATTCAGTCTTTGTATTCGATAGCAAACATCCACTTAGTCACTGCAGCGAAAATCACAAGCGCATGGGAAACGCCACACACACACACACAGGTTGGATGGTTATTGCTTAATGTCCCGCCGCTAACTGGGTGCACATCAGGACGGTGGACTATAGGGGGGAATGAGATCCTCTTACTAATCTACGCACTGAAAGTACTATCAGACTGACAGCTGGAGTAAGACGGCCATTGAGGACCGCCAGCTTAATATGCGGGGAATGGCCGACTGGAGTTCGCACAATATATAAATAAATAAATAATCCTTGGCCAGCAACCTTCCACCTGCTAGTCCACAGCTCTACCAACTGAGCTATCCTATTTCCAGTTCTTTCTGTGAATTAACTGAGAATACTTAAAGGGGAAACGCACGTTGGTAACGACAGGGGAGACAATGCAAACCTACTACTCTTTCCATGAGATCATGAACACTTTACACTGAAGACACCCGATCCATTCTCCTGACTCTCCAAGGGCATTAACAAGAATAATTTTGAATATCATGTTCATGGCTAACTCGATTTTGAGCGCTCAGGGCCGGGTGGGTGCAGAGTGGGGAAGTGGTTTTGTGCCGCCTGTTGATCATAGACCGCGATGAATTCCTTCACTCAGCTGATCGACAGGGGTTCCCCCCCTCCGCCCCCTCCTCATGCTGTGCTAAGAAAGAGTCGAGTAATAAAGCTGCAGCCAAACTCATGGCTTGCGCTTCTTCTTAATGGTGTTCACGGCGCAGAAAAGCAGAAAGTATAGTTGAACATAACAGAATATACTGTTCAAATAAACATTACACAGGTCGATAAATTACGCATCTAATTAAACATTGTATGAAAAAAAGTTAAAGCACCTTGGTAAGAAATATAAGCCACGTTACGCCTAACAGTGTGGCCCGCGGCCCGACTTTGTACAGGAATGATCTATGCGCAACAGGCACCTTGTCTTCAAAAAACAAAAACAAAAAAACAACAACCAAAGCACGGGGGGGGGGGGGGGGGGGGGGGGGGNGGGGGGGGGGGGGGAGGAGGAAGGGGCCCACATGCCGATGAAACCGGACTGGACGAGATTTCACAAACAAATTGGTCGATACCCGGCGAGTTTCTTCGCATTAAACTCGTCTATAAAAATCCGGTTTGTTGAGCGGGTTCTCGCCGCCCTCTCCCTCCTTTCCTTAATTCCTGAGCCCTTTAGGCTCGCCAGCTCAGCGCACGTGCCGAGCCCAAATCCCGCAGACGATCTGGAGGGCCGGGACATCCCTTCCACTCCAGGCCTGGCTGTGACCAAGAGCGGGAGCCAAGAGGCGGCTTAAGTGATTGAATTTATTGAATTCCCAAGGAAAAGCTCTGACTGCGCCCCTGCTCCTCATCCCGTGCCCCTTGGCCTTGAGCGGCCCGAGCGCGGCACTTGACTGCCAGCCGACAGTGATGGAACACCGTCAAAGTTACCATGTTCATTTTTTTTTCGGGAAGGGGTGAATGATGTGATAAATTACTTCGCTTACTCAAAACTTTCGCGGGTATTTTGTTTGTCCTCTCAGAGGAGTTCGGATGTCACTAGCGGTATCGATCCGTTCGTTCCTAAGAACCTCTTTGCTCAAGAAATCACACACGGTCGAGCTAATCTGGCACCAAGCCTTGCTCGGAAAAGACTAACCCCGAAGTTTAACGAGTACATGCACCGACTAGAGGAGTGGGGCGGGGGGCGAGAGATTTGGTAAATACAGACCAGGAATTCGCACAAAATTAAGGCAGTTAAGAGAAATACGGAAGGGTGCGTTCTGCAACGAATCTGCAACACTTCCCCTGTCTTATTTCTTTGTCAGTGGAAAAGGGGACAGCCCACCCCACGGTTACAGACATCACGTGGCTCGAATTTCCTGATGCCTTGTCACATCTCGTCCGTCTTACTGCACCACAATGTGCGATAACGACATCGGACGCCTGACCATAACCACTATCCCCAACTTCGTCTCTCAAAGCATGTCAGTGTGGAGTAGAAGTTTATCCACGCTGGAGTTCTTGTCAATGAAAGTATACTGGTGTCCCGACGAAGCATCAATTGTCACCAGAATTGCTGTTTTCAAGTCATTTTCTAGGTGTCCAAGCCGCGCCGTTCAGTTTAACATCACTTAAGTACTCGCGAAGCTGTTGTTCACGTCGGCTTTCGGCGTTACACTGCAAAGCCCTTTGTGGGAAGAGCGACGGCAGTCCGATAATTTGTACCTTTCAAAATGGACTGTACTCTCTATATACGCAAAGAGGTGGGACGGTTGGAAGTCGATCCAATTATGCAGTTTCTGATTTTAAACTCTTACCACACTCCTGATGGCAGAAATGATCGAGCGCCTTCCACCCTGACCCTCCTCCAAGGGGATCGGGGACGCCTCACACTTCACCTTCCACACCCCGGCTGACGTCAACTGCGTGCTCGTTATGCTGGAGAAACTGAGGTCAAAGTTCACCTCCGCGGGACCAGACGGGCAGGACGAAAATATCCGAAACAACCAGGCGTTACAGCGTAATGCACGCGCAGACCAGACGCTGTGAAGGACATTATCGATTCTTAAATTACCTGATGGGGGAAATTAACCAGAAGGAGCCTAAACAAAACGAGGAAATGGAAAAAAATTCGCGTACAGACCACGGAAAGATCTGTGACAGTAGCATGCAGACCAAGAAACAAAGATGTGTGATAGTAGCTAACACACAGACCAAGAAACAAAGATGTGTGATAGTAGCTAACACACAGACCAAGAAACAAACGAATAAACACAATAAAGGCGAATAATTTTTTTTCAAAAGTTCGTTATCAAGATAAAGGTTGACTGTGTGGCGGAAACAGATTTCAGCGCTTAGAAGATACTGTAGTCAATATTTTACTGCATGTACTTAAAAGGGTTTGAACAATAAAGTGATCAAACTGCCCCCCCCCCACCCCTGGACCTAGTGAACTACAATACCACTGCCAGCGGCACGTTCCCGCACGGGATATTTTTTTCCTACATGTACTCTGGGGGTTATCCTCAAGTGGTTCAAATTGATGTGTGCCAATCAGAGAAAGCGTACTGAAATATAGCGGGACGTCACAATGCATGCAACGAAAACAATCCATAGTGATGATACCCCAGTCGTTAAAGACACTGGTTTTCCGCGATTGCAGGTTCGAACCCTGTCGGTTTTTTTTTTGAGGCATCAAAGCGCAAATTCTTATAGCTACAGTGAACCAACCAAAGCCAATACGATAGCCCCGTGGTAAAGACACTAGCTTTTCACGATTGGATTTTAGAGGTTCGATCCTCATGGTAACTTCCAATTTTTTTCGGTTTTGGTTTAGGGGTAGGAATAGGGTTAGGTACTAGGCAGGGTCTTCTGTTTGCCTGTATAAGTTGAAGTCTGTGCTTCGGGGTCAAACAGCATTGTTTACAATCTGATTCCAAATCGGCTCACTTAAGTTCTTACCAAGTTGGACCTCGCCTCAGAAAACATGTAGGAAAAAAATGTCCGCTTCCCGCACCCAAAGACACTTACCACACAAGGCTCACCACATAAGCAAACGAATGAAATCTATTTCGTTCCGAAGAAGACTTCATTCTCGAAGACGTTGCCTTTGCCCAAACTTTAGCGCTGCTCAACTTTTTTGTTCTCAGCGCTATAAGCTGCTGTAGTCCGTCTGCGATAAACTGGTTAGTTTAGTAGAAAAAGTAGATTGGCAAATATATCAAAGAAGGACGAAGGGATAGACGACTTTCTGGTCAAAGGATATCCATCTTTCAGTCATTTCACACTTTATACTGCGTCACCTGTCTTTCCAGCTGACTGGAAGTCAAGTCTGACCTGTCTGACTGTCTTATGACTGCGGGCGTCATTCCGTGGGGCCTCAGAACTGCCCTTGGATGGCAAGGGCAGACAGTGCAACGCACAAGGTCTTCGGCGTATTGTTGACACAGTGTCTATGCTTCCCTCCCTCCCTGTGTCATCAGCGTGTGGGTGTATGGTGTTACCGGAATGGATTACAGCAAGGTGTCCGCTCGGTGGGCTCAGAGGCTACTCTAAGTAATCGGATCGTTGTCATGGCGACACCATCCTGTCAGGATCTACGGCCATAGACCGTACATATGTAAGGCCTATGCTACTGCTGCAGTCAAGCTCTATAGCCTGTCTAGTTCACTGCCTGAATATTTTGCGCATTCTGACAATAGATAGCTTCCTTCAAAACTGAAGATTTCGCTTCACCCCACCTCTCTCTCTCTCTCTCTCTCTCGTGTGTGAAGGCGCATTTCTCTGAGTACTTATTTTTCAACTTGCTGACATGACAACATTTACCAAAAATAGATGTTTGCTCAAAATGGAATCCCATCTAAACCTCAGCTTTGTCCTAGATTCGCTCTGTCTGGTCCGGAGATCGATATGAACTACATTGGTTAAGCAGTGATGATGAGGCTAGAAGCAGCTTGTTCTATGTGGCGACCACGTCTTGGCACCGCAGACAGCGCAACTAACGCGTGGGCACCGCAGACAGCCCAACTAACGCGTGGGCACCGCAGGCAGTGCAACAAACGCGCGGGCACCGCAGACAGCGTAACTAACACGTGAGAACCGCAGACAGTGCAACAAACGCGCGGGCACCGCAGACAGCGTAACTAACACGTGAGAACCGCAGGCAGTGCAACAAACGTGTGGACAACGCAGGCAGTGTAACTAACACGTGGACACCGCAGGCAGTGTAACTAACGCGTGGACAACGCAGGCAGTGTAACTAACACGTGGACACCGCAGACAGTGCAACAAACGCGCGGGAACCGCAGACAGTGTAACTAACACGTGAGCACCGCAGACAGTGCAACAAACGCGCAGGCACCGCAGACAGCGTAACTAACGGGTTGGCATCGCAGACAGTGTAACTAACGAAGTACGACAGTTCAGGAAACAGCCCCACCACCCCGCAGTCGGCCTTTCTCGTGGCCAGGAAATTAAGGGCCGAAGGTCCCTGCAGGTGTATATAGGTGGCTTAGTATAGGTGAGAGTTTATACTGTGTACGGCGGAGTTATTTCAAACTCTGTACCGACATTTTTGGTTTCCGCTTACTTGTACGAGTATACTAGGAATGACAAACACGTCCTAATTCGAGGACAGAATGGCGCATAGCATCGGGCGTGGTTATCACTGTCAGTTACCGTGAAAACTCGATTTCAAACTTGAAACAGTAAGAAAATCAAACGTTGGGAAGGGGGGAGGGGAGGAGGAGAATACCACATAAGCAATTTCCCTCCCCTGGCTTTTTAGTTTGAAAACTTGCAGGTATATTTCGTAGAACCAAACGTGAAATTAAAAGCGTTTTACGAACGTTGACGGAACCCATCCCTGGGTTCAAAGTTGTTCTTTATTTTCTAAATACATCATCAGTGGACTTTGATCTCACATCCATCTTTCTTACTCCTGGCTTGTGTAGTTACTCGATTGCTACTTACATAACCAACAAAACCTCTAAAGCAGCTCCCAGTTTTTGCCTAATGGTTTGTGGTGTTAGAAATGAGCGGAAAAAGCGCCTCGTCCCGCGGGACCTCATCGTTCAAACATTTGGTTACAAATTGGTTAGCTTAGCTTGAAGATCGTAGCATATTATGTAAAGGCCACCCGTTTAGCGTCTCGCTATCAGGACGACGACCTGTTGCCACCAGCCAGTAGCGATCAGACGCAAACCTCAGCCTGCTGGTCTGGGGCGGTGTCGTAGCTGCAGGCAGGTAGTGCAGGGAGCCAAGGCGCGGTCCCCACCAGGCAGGAAAAAAAAGGAAAAAAAACTTTATGAGGCAGGCATCACGTGGTGCTGGCTAAGATCAAAGGTGCCGCACGGCAGGCAAGTTCCTCGACACGTCAGAGGTCCCTGTAATAAAGTTGGCCACCGGCTCCTCTCTCTCGCTCGCTTTCACGTCGTGCGCTGACGGCGACAGGAGGACGACCGCAGCTTGATGATTCATTCTGATTAGTCTAATTGAGTATTGACTTCTCTCTCTTCTGTTTTTGCAGGAGGCCGCGAAACACCTCTTGAGGCGCTCGGCCGGCCGCGCGGGCTAGGGCCATCGTTCACGTGAAGAAAATCTGGGCTTTCACCGGGGGTGGGATGGGGTGTGTGTGTGGGGGGGGGGGGGTGCTCTCCTGAGAGTTCAGCCGGGCATCGCTGATCTCGGCGTCTAAGCGACGAAAGGACTCGGCATCTATAGGGCCCGTCGTGTACTTTTTCCCTGTCTGAATGCCCTATCACAAATTGTTCATTTAAGTGAGCGGGTGGGTGGGTGGGTGAGTCAGTCAGTCGACGAATGAGCGATTTCACACATGCCACAGATATCTTCCAAAGAAGGCCATTTCGTGCAAAACTTTTATCTTTAATCAATAAAATCTGCTGAAATATATCAGCAAGCCCTAGACATGGAAAACCACTGGCCAGATTTGAGAGAGAGAGAGAGAGAAAAAAACACCCATCAAATTGGCAAAAATCCCGAAGTCAGTTTATCATACGCAAACTAGGGGACGAACTCGATCAAGAACTCAAGAGCTTAAAAAATTCCTCCAAGATTTAAAAACCTTCTGAAATATGAAGCAAAGATGGCCGCCACACTTCCAGCTCTCCCCTACGTCAATGATATGTCAATTAAAAGCTGGCGATATGCAGAGCACAAAGCGCTCGCTCTGCACGGCCGATTGATCAGCTGCTAAAGAGAATACCAAATGACAAGTCATAAATAAACTGGATCCGTTATGCATAGAGGAAAACTCGAACCCGTCACATTTCCGGGGGACCTCCAAAACCATCCCGCATCCTTGATTCCCACAGGAACTGCTCGGCACGCCATCTTGGCCAATGAATCAGCGGGGAAAGCGAGAAAAAGAATATTATCAACCAGTAAGAAGCGTCACTTTTGCTCACCTTCATCAGCAAGTCAAACCACCCTAGGAAAACCCATGGCCCCAGAGACGCTGGCAAAAGAAATTTACCCACAAAAAAAGCTGCGGCAAGATTTACAATCTGCTGACAATGGATCGATGCCGAACACTTTTCTGACAGACTGGTAGCTATTCTCATAGAATTGAGTGGGGGAAGGGGCCTCTTCACCTCCACCGCACCAACCACTGGAAAAAAAAAGGTTTTCATCATATAGTGATAACTTTTAAAGTTACACAAAAAAATCCTTTTTTCCTGCGTACTTTACAATCATATTTTAAATGCATGGTACTCCGAAATATTTTTTAATCCAACCCAACCGACAAGAAATATATATATATAAAAACTTCTTAAAACTTTCTTGTCGGTTGGGTTGGTTTAAAAAGATATTTCGGAGTGTCGTGTATATATATATATATCGATACACGAGTACTCGTATGCACAACACGCACGCACACACACACACACATGCACAAACGTGCAATGAGTGCTACGAAAACGATAATCAACAACACTAGTAGGACCAGCATCATCAGAGCCATCTTTTTCCTCGTCGTCCTCATCCTCATGGAATGGACGGACTTGAACTCGGTCCCCCGCGCTGTTGAAGTTGCCTTAGTGTGACGACGCAGTGGAAGGGGCGGGGGAGAAGAGGCGGTACCCACCCACCCATCCCCAGCCAAGTCCCGCTATAGTCCACGGATGTACGTAGAAGTAGATTAGAAAAAAAGCAGAGGTCAAATGTTCAGTCGCTGAAAACCATCCAACCGTGACCCCGCAAAGACTGCAAGCACTCAAGCGCGACTACCTACGGCAACGACACAGTTTCCCCGGGGAAGCGGAGTGACTCATGCGGACATTTCAGTTAAGTTCAGTGGGCGGACGGCAGTGGGGGTGGGGAGAAGAGAAGGGGGGGGCAGAAACAGATCTGGAGACGGACGCGGGGGACTTCACACCGCTGCCGGGTCCGTATGCGCTCGCCTGGACCCCAGATGCGGTTGTTGCATCGGCGGCCATGTTTTAATCCTCCCAGCACGCCATGCGCCTGCCCACACCCGGATGGCAACAGGTTGCGAGCCGCTGTCTGGAGTGTCGAGGGACACCTCCTGCAACAGGCACTTGATCAACTCGACTGACGAACGGGCGCTTCCAGAAGGCTGGCCGGAGGAACCAGAGAGATTTCCTTGTGGAGGTTAGTGCCAGAACGGAAAGCCCACTGCTCAGCTGGAATGAGTCGGGGTTGTCAGGGATGTGATGGAGTGCCAGACCCGACTTAGCAGTTAGCCCCAACCTTCTGGGAGCTCTGGCGAGAAGCCGCTGTAGGGAAGAACGCGATGACGCCCTCGACGAATTAACACTGCCCCTACTAATATCTCCGATCGACATCAATTCATCTTCGCTGTGGGGATGAATATTTGATACGTTAATACAAAGCCTACCGACCGTTTCACCGTCCCCGTGTATACAGCCAGAACCAGTGACCGAGGAGCGGGTAAATTGGAAAGGATGGCCTGTTCCGGTCTAATTAGCTTACCGCAGGACTGATGACAGAGTTCTCTCCCTTGATCACGCAGTTTCATCAAAGTATAGTTTCCATCACGGGATAAAAAAAACAACAAAAACACCCCGAAACTAACTACAAAATCACCAGCACTGCAGATGGAGTTTTTTTCAGACCTTGTCATTTCGCAATTACCTTCTCCCCAAAAACCCCACAGCCGCTGATCTGCGTGGAACACTTTGATTCTACAGCTGAGTATTCTTTCTGGAAGCATCTAAGCTGACTTTTTTTCAGTTTGACTTTGCCGGGAAAGACTAGCGCACAGCACTGTGAAATACAACAGATGAGCGGTGGCGTCCTGTTGTTCAGCTTACTAGCATTAAAATGGAAAATGTCTTTGTTTTGGTTTCTGTTTTGCCTTGGTTTTTCAACTTTTGTGTGATGAATGGTCTTCATACAAGATCTGTTTTGGACACAGCCTGCTGTATTCCAAAGAGATGAACTCCGTTCATGAGCAAATGAGGAGTTCCGGTTTGACCTTACGTGCTTCGACGGTCTTTATCAAACGTGCGGGTGAAACGCCTCGCGAGGTACAGCACTATTTCTTGCAACTGAAAATGACTTGCTAAAATGACGAGGCTTCCCCGAGCTAAATGTTCACTGACATCGATGGCTGTAGACGGTGAGAATGTGGTGGAGGCTAAGAAGGGCAGACGAAGGCCTCTAGGGGTCCCTGATGGTTCGTTTCATCGCCAAGGATGCGAGCAGAGCTAGGGCGTAACGTCAGAGATCTACAGTCGACCGTAGGGATTCTGACGTCACCAGCTAGCGTGTCTCGCGTAGACAAAACTCCTCCTCTGGTTAGGGCAAGACCGACAGACAACATGCGAAGGAAATGCATCCCCAGCTGCTGGTGGGCGGTAAAAATCCGTTCCTCCTTCTTCGTGGAATTACAGCTTTGCTTGTGAGCTTGAAACACCCAGCACAACGATAAGCAGCCAGCCAAGAAAACTCGTGGAAATAACACACAGCATCTCTCTTTTCAAAGACTCATGAGTTTCATTTTTAAGCTCCCTGCATCAGATATTAATGTAATAGCTCAGCGCAAGACGCAGTGACAACTTCGCGCTATCAAATGCCTCCGCATCCTGTCGGACCTGTCACTTTTTAGCTCGCCTCCTAATTTTATCCCCATCCTCTTGCTGTCATCAAAGGGATTGCCATTATTTGTTTTCCCCTTATTACGAGCGCTCGTCTCTGTCCGTGTACGAGCACAAGTCAACCAGCTCTCAAATCATAGGGACCAAACACTTGAATTTTCGTTGGCAAAACACCTTCACATGAGACTGTACGCATGAAGCATCAATCAGACAAACTTTAAAACCGAAAGACAACATCCCTTACCAAACCCAGTTCGGATTTTTTTCAGACATTTTGTAGTTCATTATATAGATATACACACAGAAACTACTTCTCAAAGTTTGAGTAAATTACGCCACTCTGCATTCTACACTCGCACAGCCAATTTGTTCATTGTTTTTAAGGGATGTAAGAGAAGAAGACATCTGAACTCGAAGCGCAAAACAGAGAGGGTTGGGAAGGGGAAAGGGGTGGGGGGTAAGAGAGAGAGAGAGAGAAGCGAGCCCAAGAATCTAACATTCCTATTTCTCAGCGCCCTCTCTAACCCTGACGAAAACAGGATAAAATAAGAATATGCGAGAAGAATAGCGGACACGTTCTAAAACAGTGTTTCCAGCGCCAATACTGTCCACGTCACATCAAGTTACTCCAGTAGAGCTTGGTTCTATGGCTAATCAATAGCATTTCATAAACATGATTTTTCCGAAGCGAAAATCCAATTTAGCACCGGAAAGCAGACAAATACGATAGAAAGTGATAGCCAGGCTCACTGGGGGAGTCAAGAGACAAGTTATCATGCACAACCGCGGAGAGAAATCTGAAGGCATCGTGGTACTGGCAGCAGTTCCAGAAGAAGTGGGTAAACGTCAACTGTATTTTACTGGAAGAAGATAAAACGCATTAGTTTCATTGAAGAGCTTGAGTGAAAATGATAACATCGATAGACAGTAATTAAAATTAGCAAAATCTTTTGCATTGCTTCGTTCACAGACAGCAGCAGCTGTAAAAACCATGATTTTCCAATACTTGGTGACCAAAGCCTCTGCTGTTACTGTCTAGCGTGCGTTTTACAGCACTACTCGCCACGCACTTGGCGTGTAGACAGAGCCATCCGTCTTCTCCTCGCGTCTGTAACACGCGCCTCCGCTCTTGATGTCACTCCCTGCCCACAGGCAAACTTCGAGGGATCTTCATCAAGTTGCATTTGCTCTCACTAGCCCTCTCCTTGCTGAGCACAAGACTCAAATTTAAAAGCGAGGGGAAAGAATTATGGCCAAGATGTTCGTAAATATTCTGCTATGAAACGGAGCTTGTGCAGACTCCCATGACCGGCAAACTGTCAAACGGGCGGTCAGCCCTTCGCACAGTACGTCAATGTAATATTTCGGTGTGGACCACGAAAAACCCCTCTACCCAGCCCCCTCCCCGTCCCTCCTCCTCCGCCCACTTGCCTGCCTCAATCAGGCACCCCTCACCCCGGTCCGTGTCTCGCAACATGTTCGCTTCCACATCATCGATGATGCCTTTCTGGCGGTGCTGGTTCCAATGACATCAACGCTGACCTAAGGCAACGGGTCGAAATTGATTCAAAGGCCATATTGTGGTCCGCCTACTATTGCACAGGAAGGGGAGTGGAGGACAGAGTGCTGAGCGTTTGAAGTCCTCATGGGCCGCTGCTAACCAAACTTTGTGCTGCGTGCTGCTGCACACGTTTTCTTAAGGGCGCGTGCTGAGGTTGCTGAGCTCGTCGGATTCGGAGAGCGCGCGTGGAGGGGCAGTTTACCGATCCGCTTCCAGACCTGAAGAGGGTATGTGCGGACAGCGGCGCTGTGGAGTTTACGTGTGTGCCTAGCCAAACAGATTACGGCCCACTACTTTCAATCAGTAGTTCTCTCGCCTCTAAATGATGCCGCTCTTACACAAGCCCAAACCGAAAGCAAACAGCACTACCTTGAATAACAGCTCAACCCGCAACTGTGGTACCGAAACAACTCAAACAGTTAAAAATGTTATCGGCAACTGGGTTGGTTTTCAGCAACACAGCGGGAACGAAGAAGAGAAGGAATGAAACACGATAACGAAGGCATAAAAGGGAGATGTTTTGATATCGCAAAAACAAAAAATAAATAAAATATTACGAAACTCGCTCACGTGGCCAAAAGTGGCGGTAAATCATACGCACACTACACAAACACGGTTAATGAAGTCCCCTGCTTTATATAACAAATATAACGACTGTTGTTTATTTAAAAACTTCAAGCAGGAAGAAAACTAGAACCGCACGATATCGCGATACGGTTTAAGAGCAAAAACAACAAAATGCTGAATAAATCAGGTATAATATAAACACTTTGAAGTGTATTGCTCTTGTATGCAGGTAAACACTTACATGCCCACTTTCACAGGTAAACTGGTGCCAGACAGAACTGCCTTTGAACGCTGCGCCTAAAACCGGTGGTATGCAATCAGTCAGGTAGTGGGCAAGAAATGCTTCATCTTTCTTCGCTCTACAGATTTCTCAGGCATTTTTTTTTCTTTGCCGCACGTACAGCGTCTGACCAAAAGATCTCATCCAGTTTTGACTGATTTTAATCCCATGTTTCCAGACGACTGTGAAACTGCTCAGCTCCATACCACTAGCTTCACTTTGGCCAGTCGAACACATTCACGCTTTAAAAACTGTAGCAGAAAATGTGGATAAGTCAATAAATTTTTAAAAAGTCATCCATCCATCCATTTTTAAAGCACCGTGGCCACCAAGTTCGAACGCAGTATACTTCACTGTGTTTAACGAAGTTTGACAAAACACAGTAGAGTGTACGGAAGTCACTTCTTGACAAAGTAACAGATTTCCGTAAATAAGCCATCGTGTTCCTACTGTGTGCGTGCACTTGTGCATTCATATGCATCCAGGTGTGCGTGTGTATGCTTGCAGGCGTGCGTGTACCTTATAGGCGTGGAAAATAATGTCCATTCCTCTACAATGGCTTTTCCGTGGTGAAGCAGTTTTTTGTGTCAATCTCCCTGATGTGCGTCCATTTTATTTCTTTTCCAGACATTATTCTTGACCGCTCTTTAAGCAAGTTCCGGTCTCTACTAATCCACGATATTAATATTTCATGTCTCTATGAACGCAAAAGAAAGCATTCCGCTCTCACAGATCGTACTAATTTTGCTTCGAGAAATGCATTGCGGATTACTTGAAAGCAAGTTTATGGCATAAAATCTCCAGAGATGGTAATTCCTTTCCTTTGTCGGACAAATCTTCTTGCAGTCTGCTTTTACGCTGTAACTCGTGCACGAGAGCGCTCGCGCACTCACGCACACACTCGCCCGGGCGAGCGCGCGCGCACAAACACACACACACACGTCCACCGATGGAGTGGCGTGTGTTTCTAGGGAATTTCCCATGTTTTAGCCCACTAGCATGTGAAATGGCGATCAGCATTATAGATGCCCAGGTTGCATGAGCGAGCGGGCGCATCGTGGACAGTCGGGGGGGCAGCACGCCTGGAGCCTGGCAACAAGTCTAGTGTCGTAATTTGATGACCGCCGACGATTCCCTTCTCTCATCTAGATGCTCCTCTCACAGGACATCAGAGGATGCTACATTTTCCATGCTTTTGTCAGGTGGTGTGGGGGTGGGAGTGGGGGAGGGGGATTGGAAACTGAAAGCACAGGAACGGCATTGTCTAGGAAGAGGACTGTGCGGGCTTGCGTGAGTGACGCCAGCGTGAGGCAGAGACAGGGAGACGGATGGTGGGTTAACCACATAAATAACCATCAGGTTTAAACAAATTTCTAACTGAACAGCCAGATTAGTAAGAAAAGTCCCGTTAACACCTGTAGCGGAAATGTACAAAATCCATGCTCTCCGTATAACGGGCACGAAGTAAGTGCGCGTCTGTGTGAATTCGGCACCTCCATACTAACTGCTCTCAGCACAAAATATAGTTTGAAGTATACACACAACTTTCTATCTTCTCCATACAATTACAAGAGTCTGCGGACTTCATTGATTTACAACTCCATGGACTGTAAAGTAAAAGCTTTTGTCATCTCGGTGCACGACTGTGTGATGTACACAAAGCTTGTGTGTGTGCGTGCGTGGGTCGGCGCTGCATGTCCCTGAATCTACTGAATCTACTGACCACGATGCGGGGGAAGTGGCGCTGCTCCCCTGGTCCGTAGATCCCCGCTAGCCGCAGCACGCAGCAGCGCAGCACGGAGCCGTCTGCAGTCCTCGCGCCGTTGGCCGCCAGGATCCTTTTGTCTGCGAGCATTTTCGTCTTGGAGTAGTGATCGGTGAACTGGAAATATAAATAACAGCGCTCTTTCGAACACAACAACAACAATAATAATTTAACATTAATCGTTCGGGTTTCACCCGCTTAGGCCATGGAGGAACCATGTGACAATTTTTATTCCACGCAAGATATATTTTTGGTTAGAGTGCATGCTCAGTCTTAACAAGACATACTTTAAAAAAAAAATAAGTATTTTAAAGAAAACACCTTCAGAGAGAAAAACAAAATGCGAAGTCAAAACCACAAAATTTAGTTATAGCGTGCTTGCAGTGAAATACGAAGCAAGTTCTTCCATGCTGGAGAACAACAGAGAAATTCAGACCTCCCTTGCAGATTAATGGGAGGAGGGTGCTACGAACACGAATTTATATATACAAAAGGAAACATTACATGCTGTGACACATATAGTCTGAATATGTCGGCGGACCATCTCCGACTGTCGGAGAATGTCAGTCCGGGGGTCCCTCGGATTGCTGTTGCCAGCGACGATGGGTGACTAAAGCCACTATCACATCGGGCGCTGCTACGACAATGTCACTGGCAAGGTTTAGCGACCGGAAATAACTGGTCCTTTTCCCGCCTCACGTGAGGAAATGACCGCCTCGGTGGTCTAGTGGTTAAGGCGTCCGCGTCCGAGGCGGGAGGTCGGTGGTTCGTATCCCGGCCGAGTCATACCTAAGACTTAAAAATTGGCAATCTAGTAGCTGCCCTGCCAGACGCCTGGCACTACAGGGAACAGTACTAGGACTGGTTGGCCCGGTGTCAGTATAATGTGACTGGGTGGGACTGAGGCCCGTGTTGCGCCATCAGTTCCACGTGTGGCAGCACGTAAACTTTGTCTAAGCAACACCGTCCTGATATGCACATAGTTTGCGGCTGGACGTTAAGCAACAAACCAAACCAAACCAAACGTGAGGAAATGATCTTTCGGTGACAGTAGGCGCGCTAGCGGACGGGGTGATGATTTGATCTAGCTATAGCTGGTCAGCGCCGTCTGCCGTCAAGTGCACGCAACCATCTGTATGCACGCGCGACGACACACGATGTAGGTCAGAGATGGGCGTGGTGCGAGATCGGTCGCCGGCCACAAAACTGAGAACCACTCGTGGGGGCAAAAACCATAAACCTCCACAGAATCCTCAAAGACTTACCTTGTCATCTGTAAGGTACGGCAAGCTCTCGTCGCCATTTGGAATTTCTTGTCCGCCGAAGACGACGTTGTATGTGCTGGTGTACACAAGGCGGGTCACGTTGGACTCCAGACAAGCTGAACAGGACAGACAGTACTGTGGACAATCACGGCAGCAAGAAACGGAGGGTGGGTGGCTGAACGAATGAATGAGTGGGTGAGTGAGAGAAAGAGGGAGAAACACAGGGAGAAAGAAAGGACAGAGAGTTCAAAACTGTGTTGCAGCTGGTAATTAAATGCAGAATACAAGCTGGCACAATAATTATTAAAGCAGCAATGTTAGTGACGTCGCACCACTGCAGTGTTAGTATGTTTTTAATATCATTCTGTCTACCCATCTCTCCCCGCTCACAGAGACAGATGAGGCAGGCAAACAACAGGGAGTGAAGGAAGAGATGGGAGGGAGTTAGGAAAATTGGAACAAAAGAGAAAAGGGGAGGGAAGAGAATGTCAACCCGAGCTCTGCTCTGAAAATTCCCATCTGTTACCCACGAGATCCTGAGCAGAATCTAAGCGCATTCCTATTTTTCAAATACTGCAAGCGTCAGGTCAGCTCTCGGTGGCATTACTTGCGCGGGATTTATGGGCGGGGTGCCACTTTCAAATCAATATGAAGCGCATTTATTTTATTTGATGAGAAACATGATCGAGCGCCTATATAAGAATCACCACTAGAGGGATCAGGCGTTGTCATCCCAAATTGACTTGTAAGCTGGCCTTCAGTGTCATTCGAAATCCCTTTCATCCAGCAAACTGGATTTCTTTACTAGTACGGTGTGAAATTTCATTCCGCATGCCGTGGCTTACGGCACACAGTCGTGCAGAAGTAAGTGAAAGATTATGCAAATTCTTATCGGGTAAAGCAGGTCAATCTGCATGCGCAATACCTCGAGCCTCGAGCCCACCTCGCGTGCTCGGCCCTGAGAACAGCTAGCGCCCTCTACTTCAACAAGGAGTAAATGGAAAAGCCTAAAGGGGCGGTTATCAAACGAAACCTGCATTTTATGGGGCACTCCGACGACGGTGAAAGGTGGGTCGCGTTTCGGCTCAAAGCCAGGGGCGGTCAGCGGCACCTTTGATCCCGCCTTCCCAAGTGAGCGCTGCAGGAACTGCGCAAGAGTCGCTCCCAAAGTGTCGTCTGCTCAGCGGTGTCACCGGCAAGGCAAGGGCCATCGGAGTGGTCTGATTTATCTCTCTCCTGGCTGCGATTAGCCTGTCCTGGCCCGCAGGAAAGCGGGGCTCGCTGCACGCCTGACGAGACCGCAGAGTGGAAAGTCATTACCAACTCTCCAACGCGATCTATAATTCACACCTCCCTCGCACCACCCTCACCCTGCTGCGGCCGATGCCCTATAAATCTCCAGCTGGCCATGCTGCTGCTCGGCCTTCCAACATTTATTTCCACTCCGGGCCGCAAGAGCGGACGGAAGACGGCAAAAAAAGGCGGACCGCGGGCCTGCGCTAGCGAAAAACGGAGTGAAATTGGAAAATAATGCTGAAAATTGACGAAAACTATCAACAGCCCAGATTCCAGCTATCAGCCCGGCCGATCCATCCTGGAAAAAGCCCGACAACCTGAGATTATTTTTACGCAGGTGGAATGGGAGGAGCAGAGCAGTGACTTCAGACTGTGGCCAATGCTGCATGCATTCTGGCTGCTTGCTGGAAGTGACGCACACGAAAATTTTTTTTACAGGGAGAAGGAAGGCCTCTGTGATGGCCAAATGATGGTCGAAACACTCCTTCCATTGACAACCCCAAATCAAGACGCACCACTGCAGAATCTGCTACAAGTAATAACGGAGTGCAACTGCCGAGCAGCTGGACTGCTCATTAAAACTAAACAAAACTAAGGATAGTGAAATCTATTCTCATTTCTGCCACTGTTTATGAGGGGGAAAACTCAAATCGACGCTTATCATCTTAATCATTACTTAAAATGCCCTTACAAAGGTTTCATTCTAATCAATGCATTTTTTTGTACAAATATAAAGTCTGAAAAGTCGGGATCTGGGTTTCTGACAGAGAAACCAGCTGCACATGAAGTTATAGATCCCGAGGTGTTAACTTGAGACTAAGCCTGAATATGCTTTGTTTCAATTGTAGTTTTAATTGGTTTTCATTCTTCCTAGATGCCGCTTTTAAAATAACTAATAAAGATGTTCTGGGGGTAAGACTGTAAAATCTAAGAGTTTCTAATAGGTAGGCGAAACAATATTGAATAACCTCTCCTACAAAGCCCCATGCGCCGGCCGCTAGAGGCTCTGCCCGATTCTGGCTTCAATTCTGATCTACTTGTTTGTGTACAGTGCTCCCTCTTAATATCAGACAGCTCTTTGGTAAGACGACCTGATTCGGAAGTCGGAAGTTCTTAACCCTTAACGGATGCAGCCTTCCCAAGCCACTTTGGAGAACCTGATATGGCGAAGGTTGCTGGTACATGTCTGCCCATGTTTTGTGTTTTGTGTGAGAGCGAAGTAGAGAAACTATCAAATCGAAGACAACGATGACGATGGTAAGGAGGACAGGGATTTTCGTTTGGGTTAGTCTGCATAATACCACATATTTTGAACGATGGGGTATCCCAACGAACAGACAGGGTGTGATTATCAAAAACATTATGAACGCCACATTTTCCCTCCAACTGTCACTTGTTAAACGGTAGCTCCTCAAGTGCAAAACAGCAACGTTGTTTAAATAAGCTACCATAAACGGATTAAAAAATTGTTGCGTTTAGAAATAATCAGTTCTCAGACATTATCGGGACAGAATCGAACTAGCTTATTTTGTCTAATAAAGAATGAATTTGTTCAAAGCGTTTGCCTCAATAACTAGAGGAAGAATAATCGGTTGAATTCTGTGCGAATTTCGCATGTTTAAAAAAAAGTTGGGAAACGGGGGCAATCAGCTCATCTTTGCCCTCTCCCCATAATCCCTGAAGATGACTCACCCAGTCTGCAGTTCATCGTTCCCCACTCGCCGGGCTTTATCTCGCGGAAGGTCCAAATATATTACCCTGACAAGTTTTCTTAGCGTCTATTACACAAGAAGATATAGCCGCTTTACATTTGTTAATGTGTCAGCAGCCTTTGGGTGGCGTTTCCTGAAGCCAGTTCCCTACCCTGCTCCCCGACCCACCGGCACTCCTCCCACGCGCAGGAAGGACTTTTCCAGCGTTATGTACGATTTCTTATCTCCGTCTGCAAATGGAAACCACGCTGGTCTGGACGCCCCCCCCCCCCCCCAAAAAAAAAAAAACGTCAAACGACCATTAAAAATCGGTTGCAAAAGCAGCACGCCCCCCGCCCCCGCCCGCGCCCAGCTCGCGCCGTGCATAAAACACGCCGCCCGTCCCTCAGGACGCGGTGCCCACTCCGCAACGCCAATGATTTAGATCCGTTTCTCCTTTCGCCCAGAGATTTGGAGCTTTGCTTTCTTCGTTTTCTGTTTCCTTCCTTTTAATTTCGGTGCTTTCAAGCTCCAGCGTGTAATAACTTGCAATAAATCAACGGAGGTTTAAACGTGGCGGGTACCCTTTCTCCCACACTTCCTGTGAGCAAATTCCCTTATCGTCTCAATTCCAGGTTCCACTCACCTGTCAGATACGGTCTGCGCAATCTTTACTGTTCGCCAAGGGGTGCATGCCTCGGTATTTGCGAAAGTGCTGATAATGGACACAAAAGCAGGGTATATGTTTCACACTTTTCTACTTCATCTGTTCTCGCTATTCTGTTTCCTCTTATCCTCTCTTTTTCCCATCAGCGTGCGCGCGCGCTTGTACGTGTACATGGGCCGATGGATGTGGTACGTGTGGGTTGTAAGGCCCATTTCATCCGACATTCAACAGTCAGGGTCCAGCCAGCGGACGGAAAGTCAACTCGATTTGGAATAATAGCTCCATGTTGACTCTGGCTGCCAGCCGGCCTCAAATCTTTAGTCCTCAATGATTTCTCCTGCGGCCTCGCCCGGTCCCCTGCTCGCCGTCCTCCAGCTAATTCCGCGACCTGCTTCACTTGGGCACGAAACGACCGTCTGTCAACACACGGGCCTGCCGTTTTCCCATCCCAACTGGATTCCAGACATCGGCTTCAAGTTGGGAAACTTGTTGAGCGCGGTGTGTGTGTGGATAATTCAGAAATGAAACCAGGGCTGTGTGAAGGGAGGGTTCTCCGAAAAGAGTCCAGGTACTGAGTGGTGATCAATGATGCCCCGCAGGCCCCTCGCGCCGAGTGACTTAAATGCCCCCTCCCCTCCACCCACCATGCAAGAGGATGTCGACTGATCCTCTAAAACCGCGATTGGCCGATATCATCTTGCATCTTCGAGAATTGCTTGTCCGATCTGCACAAGGTGAAAGGCTAGCAGGCAGTACGAGGTATATGATAGCGCTTTGATACTTTGACTTTTTAAAAAGGTGGTGGAGGTTTCATGGACGCTCGTATCTCCTCTCCATTCGTACCGATCAATGCAAAACGTACAGGGTGAGCGGACCTTGCCATCACTTTTGTCATCGGAAGTCACGCAAGTCAGCCAGGTTTGCGAGTGTTCGATTATCTGCTCTTACGTTTAAAAAAAGTGGTTCCACGGTTCGTTCACAAAAGTGTGTAGTTTTCGTATAAGTGTACGTGAGGTATGGAGACATGAATACCCATGCAGCACAACCCAAAATAGCTTAGCAACAGAGCATTTGCGCTTGCGTGTGTGTGCGGATGCATGAATATGTGTGTATGCGCGTGAATGTGTCTGTGCGTACGCATGTGTGAGAGCGTGTGGAGTAAAAACATATTGGAAGTCAACAAGACGAAAATCCTCCATGAATACAAAATACATCAGCCAAGAAAGTGCGTTAACACTCTCTGGAAGTCTCGATCAAATACAAATAATCCAGACGAAAAGTCTCATCTCCATCTATAAACGCTTCCTCGAAGTCAGCTGCTGCTCCCCCTCTCTCTCTCTCTTTCACACAAGCACACACACTATCTCCCTCAATCACGCGCACGCACGCACATTTTAATTTATCTAAAGTTCGGTGTAGAAAACTGTCATCTTTAGTGATGTGTTTACAAGTAAGAACAAAATAAAAACACAAATGATAGACAACGAAGAGTGATAGTGTTGATCTCATGTTTCGCTCTTTCATGGCACCCCATTGAGGAGACAGAATAAATGGCCTCTGTGTAGCAATCTTCACTCCACCTCTCCGTTTTGCCAAATAAGTGCATTTCATAACGATAGCTAAGAGTGGCCTCCCCTTTTGCTCCTCCCAGCTTCACAAAGTTCGGCTATTCTTTCTGAACTTTTCCCCTGGTTCCCCTCGTCGCAGCGCTGTGTCTCTCCGCTAGTTGCAAAAAAAAAAAAAAAAAGTATTTATAGTTTCGCAACTAAAGGTGGTAAAAACAAAACAATCAGCCCTGAACTACGTCCACCGGCCGTGCGTCTCACAGCGTAAGTAAAGCCTTAGGCCGCCGCCTACTTCCAACACCAAACGTGTACGAGTTCACCGACACACCGAACAGTAACAGCTGGGGACTAACAGGTGGAAGGTTGGTGGTTCGAATCCTGGTGTGGCAAAGGATTATTTTCTGGAGTTATATATTGGCCATTCGGCCACCTCCCCGCGCTGCCTGTTCGCGCTGGCCATCTTCCTCCAGCTATCGGTCTGATAGTTCTTTCAGTGCATAGATTAGTAATAGGACCTCACCCCAATAGTGCGAAATCACCGCAAGGTGGAAGCACTGTCCTTCTAACCAACCAACCAGCCAACCAATTAACAGTAACAGAGTGAAGAGTAAAGGACAGTGGACACTACTTTGCAAGTCTATTGAACACAGCCGTGACACCGTAGGCATGAATGAGGCCCTGATTGAAGACTCTTGTCGCTTCGTTAGCGTGTTTTGATCAAGGTTCTGACGCTTCTGTTTGGAAATCTACACCTTCGTACAGTTTGTACCTTTTCTGCCTGTTGCACTGACAAACACATGTATGCACCGTAGTGTCGGATAAGTGAACGTGGTGCTATGTTCCCACGGTTCCAGTAAGTCAGTTGAAAACATTGTTAAAGAACTAATAGAAGTAGTCCGAACGTCTGTAACCATAACGTAATTTAATTTTTCTCTAAACTGGATCTGGTCTTTTGAACACGATACACAGAAGTCGTGAGGAACTCTCTCGATCAAAATCGATAGAGAACAGATTTCTTTACGTCTTATAAACTGTACAAACTACCAGGTGAAGGTGTTGTGTGTTCTACACGTGGCCATGGTGTGTGTGCAGTGAAACAGGTCTGCGTGTTTTCATTGTTATGATAGTAGAGCAAGTGGTGGCAGGAAACACGTTAGTTAACCAGAAAGAAAGCCGGGGAGTCATTCTCCTTTAACGAGTCTAGATTATTATTTATTCTGTAAGTACTCGCTTTCTGTGAATAATATTCTCTTTCTCTTTCATTGTATTACGGAGTTTTGTTATTCTTTGTGTTGTGGGTAGATTGTAGGTGGATGGAAGCTCGTGCACGGTTGCTGAGAGAAGCATATAGTAGTTGTAAGTAATACATTGAGAATATGTCGTCACCTTAACGGGGGTCGTGCGGAGCGAGCGCAAGGACGACGCGTTAAGGTCAAAATAAAACTCCCAAGTGTCGATCAGTAGCAACATAAACTTCACAAATATAGTTCGATTCACTTGACATTCATCAGTACGGTAAAGTAAAACAATAAGCCGGAATGCTGTTGCCATTTGATAATTGGTTCGTTCACTGTCTCGCAAGGTTGCAGAAAGGGACTAACGCACAAATGCGTACATGCACGTAGGCACAAAATCTGCATCATTTATATACTGGGGCGCATTGCTGTTTATCCTGTTTTATTTGGACAGAGGGCAGAAGTCGATGAGAAAGTCACCGTTTCTAAAGTCCACTGAAGACAGGGATCTAGATGAGTAGGGGTAAATGTGGGTAAAGTGGCAAATAACGAGGGGGGTAGATGAGGGTAAAGTGTCCCAATAACGAATACAGAAACTATGTACACAGAATACGTGGTAGGGGGCCACTCTCCAAACCATTTCACTTATTTTGAAATCTGATATCCATCAAACATTCCCAGTTCTATGTTGCATCGCCCAGCAAGAGTTACACAGGTCGTAGTCGAATCAATAAATGATGTAAGGGTGACACAAAGTTAACACATCTCCTGCCTTCCCTGAGCATCGTGTGGAGTCCTGTCAAGGACCCGTGTGCATCTGATACCGACACCACACGACAGGAAAGTTGCCGGCATTCTGGCCCACAGGACGGCATTGGCGCATGAGTTGGCAGGGAGCGGGCCATTTGCGCTATTCTGAAGCTTATTATCAGGCCGGGCAAGTCAAGGGCCAGTTTTGTCTCTGCCATTTCATTCCCCATGACAGGTGAACTTAACCGACCGGCAAACCAGCTGGGATTGGTACAAGGTCAGTGCGTCTGGATGGGCACTCTTACATACACGCGGGTATTTGCAGGCGCCATCGTACGTCTCTGTCACACCTGCCACCACCACCCCCAGCTCCTCTTTCTCTGCCCCCTCCCCCCAGCATTCTACACGATGTACTGGCTTTTCTCGTCTCGTCTTTTCTGTCTGCGAGCTTAATATGTGCGAGACTGACGGACGGGCGGACTGCAAACAGGCGAAGACACTGTGAGGCGAAAAACTGCGAGACGAAGAGACCTTAAAGTGAGTGTCACAACCATGCGCGCATACACTCACCTAGTCACACGCGCGCAAAGGCTGTGGCGTGTTCTTTTATTCTCCCAAGCACTCCACAATCCCCACTTCCAAGAGGTTTACAACACAACACGCATGTAAAAATTCAAGACAGGACACACTGTACTAATTTATTTGTATCTGTCTTGACTACTCCCCTAAGTTGGTCAGTTTCGCGATCTTGACCACTAACCCCAATGCAACAAGTACAAATCGACCAATTCCACACAAAAGATGGTCACGCACCAGAGAAGAAACACATACTTCTCTAAAATCCACCAATGTTACGTCATGAATCTCCAGATACAAATAAACTCAATATGATGAAAGAGAATTCTAATTACTTCATCAACAACATAATGCAAGTGTAGAAAATCTTCTATGTTTTCCATTCACTTACCCACATCCATACTCAAAATCTCTCATTAACTCTTACAACCTTTTCCCATCTACCACAACATTTTCAACCCAATACACCGAGACACTCAGATACAGGTTATCAAATTATTCTCAACAATATAAATCACCACTCCATCAATAATAGGCTGTCTCCCTTACTCTGGTTGGTCTTCATTGTATAAACCTAGTGATCGAAGTTAATGGCTAGGTTTCCAAAGTCCCACTCTCGAATTCAATTCACTTTTCTCTCTAACAAATGTACCTCCTCCTCCCCACAACTAACACAAAATAACAATCATACATACACCTCCCATGCTCCCCAAAAGAACTTTCCCAGCACCACTGTCCTCACTTGACCACAGACCTAATTGTCTAAAAGTTACAGTCTCATTCTGTGAAGGTTCAGTCACTGGTTCACATAAGTGTCATTCTTCTAACAGTTTATTTCCCCTTTCTTCACCATTCTGACTTATTTAGGAAAGGGTTGTCGCTAATAATCTTTCTCTACATTAAGATTTGAAATTGCAATACATACGTTACATGCTCTCAAAGCAAGCACCAAAGGGCTGCTCTGTTCAGCCCTGGCCCACTTCCGTAACACAATGTGGACGAGTTGACTTCCAATTCGCCCGGGAAGTCAGCGCGGAGCAACAGGAAAGGTAATCCACAGCTGAGCCAACAGGAAAGGTAATCCAAGTTACGAATTATGAAAGAACACCCAATTCACCCAAACACATTCTGGTGGACGAGACTCCGGTACCCATCCGCCGGACGATTTATCCATGGGCCGTGATATCACCTTCTGTGCCTATTAACTGCGACTAACACATTACTCCATGCCACAAAAATTTCTTGTGGGAATTCTCCAGGAATGCTCATATACATACACCACCACAGGCATTTCCTCTCTAACTTCGGCTCGTCCGCTCTCTATTTTCCCTGAGTTTCGCTCAGACTCTTGTGGTCAGTTTGTTCAGCGAACTCCACTCATCTACCTCCAACACCCACAAGAGAAAAAACATTCAAACATGACTGTCACGGGCTACCGATCCATGACCTGTAGCTTGGGGATAGTCCCCGCGCCCGAGATCGCTGAAAACTTAGTAGGGGGCACAACAGCAGAAGTGACGTCATCTACAGAAGGAGCAAGCCACCCGTACTGTTGTTTAGTCTAGACCAGAGTGTAGCTTTTTACAATGAGTTCATGACTCATTATCGGGTTGTTCATATTATGAGGAAATAGAAGACAGAGGAAAAGATTTAAATCCATTATATGTTTGAGACTTTAGCGTCCACGAATGTTGAGAAGAAACCCATGTGCTGTCTAGCTCAAGACCACTCCCCTTAAAAGAACGCAATGAAAACACGACACACTGATTTTTCGTTTTCATTGTTAAAATGTTCTGATTTTATTAACAGCAATTCTCATTATTGTTAACACTCCTTATGATCTATCTATATGACGCCTTAAACTGTCAATCAGAATCGGTGGAATAAAAATTATTGATAAGTGTACAGTAGACACTATCGGCAAATCATGTCAATCGCTTGTAACTGTGGGCAGAATATAAAGGAACTATTTATAGGAATTTCCAACTAGTGTTTTTGAATCAGCCAACGATAAATCAGTGAGCCAAGTTGGGTTTACATTGTTGCAGGGTAATTCAGTAAATATACAAGTGTGAAAATATTTAAATTGTACTGGTAGTAGTAATATAGATTAAAAACAAATAAGCATGCAAACAGCAGCAGGTTCCAAATAGCAGAATATTTTAAAGTATAAAGTATAAAAACACTACACAAACAAAACCTTTACAAAACACACATTACAACCAAGGAAAACGTACAAGTACAACCATTAACTATAACAATAAAACAAAAGATAAACATAAGTAAAACTTGTTTAGAAACATTATAAGCACAACAAACGCCAGCAATAAAACAGTACAGACTAAAGTACTGAAACATAACAAACACAACAACCTTAATAGTTAACTGAACAGATGGATACAGATGAAGTGCTACATTTTCGTTTTTAATATTATTGCAGCTCCTCTATGACACACCCATATACTGTCCTCTAGCTTCACTCGGGTCCGTTCTGGATTCGACGTCACACTCGAGTTTTTCGACTTTTACGGAAGATTTTATTTTTTGGCGATAGTTTCAAACTTTACTTGTAAACGCAATATCTGCTTATTAATAAATCTAGGTAGTGACAGATCAGAATTCCTTGATAGTAAAGAAGACCATAAATGTCAATAAAATATTTCAATTTGTGTGCTTTCATGAATGGAAGTTAGTATCCACAACCTACACTTTAAAATTCCAACCAGAAGGGCGCTGCACGTACGTGGTCATACCCACAATAGCATTCTCTTGAAAACAATTATTATACAGCTTGAAACCAGCCTCGTTACCCGCGAATCACATCATTTCACCCCCCCCCCCCTTTCTGTGTTCCCCAAATGGAAACCCTATGGATTGTGTTTGCGAAAATGGTAATCTCTTCCCAGAACTGCGGCTGCACACGAGAAGGGCAAGTGTTTGGTGGACGGATATCACCCACATGGCCTAAAGCTCACGTATATACATAAGAATGCGCGTGAGCATGCACACCTACACACACAAAAACACACACAAGTGAAGGAACATGGAGCATAAGGGGGGAGAGGGTTCGTTACAGAAAAAATAAGGGGTACTAAATCGAATTCAGATACCTGTCACGTTTTGGGGTCTGGTGGGTCAAGGAGACTGCACCGTGGATTCTAGGTGTGACCCATCCACGACCCTTAGGCCCTAGTTAAGGTCAATTTCCCCCTTGTTCAAGCCGTCACCTAGCCGCTCACGTCATCACCAGCCCAGGTTAGGTTCCTGTTCACACCTCTGATCAGGGATGCAGGCCCTAGAAGCAAGGGGCAAGGTGTTACTCGCCCTGAGATACAGCTGGGAAGGGACCATAGCCAGGCCAGGTGCGGGTTACTTGGGCAGGGGAGGATTACGTATATGGAGGACTCCACTGATGCATAGTATCGAGCACCAGGGGCTTTGATGTAGCCGATGGGTGTAAACAACCAGGAAGGGGAGGGGGTAGCCATGTCCATTCTAGGTGTCCACTTAGGGGCGTGTTCTAGTAGTTGACATGGGGTGTGGCTTCTGCTGTCTCTGGCCTGATTGGTTGATATCTGTAACCGTCTTGTTGACCACGTGCGTGTGAATGAAACAATTTATGGAGGAAAGTTTAGAATAAAAGGACTGGTTTAGACCGTCAGATTATCTTCTGCCCAAATCTCCTGTGAGAGAACGTCTTCTGCCCAAGTATCCTGTGAAAGGACATCTTCAGCCAAATCTACAATGAGGGCATTGTTAGCCTGAACTCCTGTGAAGAAGAGCTTCTGTGGTGAGACGTACGTGTCTTGTGGTACAACTCTGCTGAAGGCTGAAGGATTTAGCTGCAGAATTGATGTGTCTCGTTGTACTAGACGTGTGGAACTCTAGTATCAACGGCACGTGGCTGGAGTAGACCAGTTGCATAGCGCAAGGGACTCTGCGAGGGTGTATGATCCTTCCAGACTGGGGTGAGACTCTAGCACGTCCTCCTCTGCTGTGGGAAACCTCGACGCTGACCGGGCGGGAGAGGACTGCAGAACGTAAAGGAGGGAGACCGAAGACCGCGGACAGACAACCGTCTGAAGCAGGGGGCGAAGGTCCAGCCTTACAAGGAGGCTGCCTGTAACCGAGCTCTTGGGGTGAGCTCAAGGGGCTGTGTGTCAGCCTGTGGAAAACGTCATATCCTCTGTGGTGTGTGTGATCGCCAGCATCGAAGTCTGCTGTTACGTGGAGGTGTTCAAGAGGTCTTCAGGGTATCTACAGGTGAAAATATCCAAGGAAGGAGCGCTTCAACGTACAGACTGTCGTGCGGACTGTAAGAAGCATTCGGGAACGAGGTTTGTGTTCTGTGAGTGTTGTGCATCACGTGGTCATTCTTTTTCCGTATGCAAAGGCGAGATTGAGGTACGTGTTTGTCATTGTGTTTAATGGCGAGGCGGGTGATGTAGGTTGGTATTAGATGTTATAGTAGACCTACCTCGAACAGAAGGAAATTGCGGGACCCCTTGAGTTGAAACGAGTTCTAACATATATTGTCTTGATTGTAAATACTCGCTGTTTATATCAACAATACATTCTTCTTTTTGTGTTAACTGTATTACAGTCTTTTGTTATTCTGTATGGGAGACTGTAGGTGGTGGGGGCTCGGCCATATGATTAAGAAATCATACTAATTAACTTTGGTAATACAGTGATAGTTCCACCTACGCACATGTCACACTCTTGACGGTGGTCGTGAGAGCGAGCAGAGCAGACGACCCGTCAAGAGCAAAAAAGAAATCTCCCTAGTTGTGACAATACCATAGGCTTCAAACTATTAATGCTACGCTTTTAGCTATTCCGAAATGAAGCACAGCGGAGCCGGTGGTAGGTCTTCACTAAATCTCGAAAAGTCACGTTCAACATCCTCACAACTAAAAGGAACAGCAGCCTGCAGAATTTCTAACAAACCATAATACTCCCGGTATTCTCTCTCTCTCTTTCAGATTTGCTGTCAAAGATCTCTCTCTCTCAGATTTACTGTCAAAGATTTCATCACTGAAATATTTTTGGCTTGTTATTTTGGCAAATTTTTATTCTTTTTGATTTTTTTCCTCAACCACGTTCCTGCTGCTGTCTCCAAGAAAATGGGCAACAACTCCCGTCAACGCCCGTAAAGTCATTTGCAGCTCTCTGCACGTGGTATTCGTCCTTTCTTTCTAATACCACAGATTTTTCCTTACCACTGGTATCTGTATTTCCGCAGCACGCAACTATTTGTGTCTATAGACGGCAGATTAAACACACTCATCCCTTCTTATCAATCTCGATTACGACAAGGACTTTCAAGACGATGCTCTTTGCAGTCTTCCCCAGAACCTGCGTCTGCGGTAAAATGTACAGCGACAATCCTCCAGTAAACGTTAACCCAGGAAATCGCGACCTTAAAAACAACTGCAAGATCCGTCTCCAGCTGGGTCTCAAGAGATACAACCTTTTTACCTTCCACACCAAAGACACGTTCATCTCTGTCTCATTTTCACCCTAAACTCGACAACAAAAGGGTTAAGCTACCTTCGCGCCTCACCTCTACACGAGTTTCTACTTTACCCTTTCCGACGACCCCCTTCATTAATGGAGTAAAGAGTGTGCCGTGAATGGAAGGATGCAGGAAGAAATATTGCATCCGCGAAAATAAATGCTGATATGCTAAGCATTACAAAATGGTGGGCAGGATGTGCCCGAGATTTCCCTGTTTATTTCTCCATTAGACACGGAGGCCAGAACCAAGTGCTGCCAGAGAAAGAGGCACTGAGTCCGGTAGTAGAAGCTCTCGTTTCACTGGCTGCTTTATGCGCGCTCCGGGTTAAAGACCTGGAGCTGGGAGCTGACAGCGCGACCTCCCAACATTATGGCTCATTACTGCGAGCGAAACAAACGGTTCTGTCTTGAGCTTGTCCCGCCCGGTAATAGACAGTGACCGGCACATCTGATGTTGCAGTCCTGCCGCGTTCTTGAACTCGACGCTGACAAAATAATCGATGCGCTAACTACCGAACGAGGACAGCACAACCTGTTGTCTTTTTAAGTGATGTTTTCAAGAGGACAGCAGCCGTTGCCAGCCAACGCTTTGTCCTATTAGCGTTTTTTGTCGTCAACCGTTCTCATAAAAAGAATTTACAATTTCGATTGAAATAAAAGCTTGTTGCTTTATTTCATCAAATCTTCTCCATTTAAATGATTTTTTTAAAAAGACATCTGTCCTTAGCCTAAGATTTACATTGCGAAGACCGTCCAGACAGCTTTAGTTTGGAAATGTGTGGTTATTTGTCCACTTATTTTCCTGTGGAGTCCAAGATTCAATACTCATCAATGACCTCAAGCACAAAGCGAATCTTTTGATTTCAATCGCACATTGACATTATATCAGTCTTAATATAATGGATGATGTTTATTTGACCATCTAGATAGCTAAAACAGAAAACTTTGCTATAAGATGCTTAGAAGAAGACAAGCAAAGATGAAGACATGCAAATGCACTGATCGTCTGTGGCAGTCCCAACCCCCTCCTAGGAAATGGGAGGTGCTTTATTCCAAGTGTGTCCTTCCTGCACCGCGTAAACAGGCCTAACTGCTGCACCGAACAGCTCCCTTCTTGTCGACTGTTAGATGGGATTTTTTTTCCTAAGACAGCTAATGGTAAGCATACTGATCGATGCAGTTGCTCGGGTTCCTAATCATAACTTTGTTGCGGGGCGCCGAGTGCCGCTTCTGTTCACCCAGCCGAAGAATGCGCACACCCCCCCCCCCCCAACGGCCACCAGCCCTTGACCATGGGGGTTATTGGCCTTGACGAAAGCCTATACGCCCATGAAAGCACAGGATGCTTATTTATCTTCTTTATCAGTGTAAATGTAACGATTGTGCAAGGTAAGCTGCCCACGCATCTTGCTCGTTGAGTATCGTGACTGGTCTGCTCGTTGCGACATCCGGGACATTATTAGTCGCTCATCTGTCTGCATTCTCCGGTGACAGCAGTTCTACCTCACCAGAAAGGTGCTCAGACTGCATGACAACACACATCAGCCAGTTACTAGGCTAAGTGTAGCAGCTACAAGCGAACGTGTCGTTACTCTTAAACGGTGCGACGATCTGCTCACTCTGTATGTCAAGCCTCCAAGTAGGACTTCAAGCAGACCAGCAGATCCCTGTCCAAACCTGTGTTCTGATGCTCGCAGCCATCTGCTCTCAACGTTTTCCTTTGATGGGAATTTCTTCAGACAACTTGGGAAAAGGCATATGCACATTTTAAAAATAACACGAATAATTAACCAACGTATAAACGAAGAGCGAATGAAGAAACGACGCAGTAGCGAAGAACCAACAAATGCATACGGGAAGGATTGAACGCACTAAAGAAAGAAAGAAAACCCTGTCATTTGACTCATCTCTTTCTTATCGTTATAAATACGAATTACTCCAGGAAACAGGACGCACATTTATCCCATGAAAACGAGCCCCACATTTTCGTCCTGAAAGGCTGACAAGTAAAGGCAGGGGTCAACAAGCCCACATTTCAGATCTCGCATCCTGCACACTGCACGCCAGCGCCTGCACGCGACCTCCTTCGTTAGCAGCCGGCACGTGCGCTGTTTATGCAGCATCCACACACATCCGCGGTTTAACAACAGGCTGTGTGAAATTCTTCCCGGAGTCAATTCCTCTTCCTCAACGCTAGCCACCCTGTGGTAGAAACTCTCTACTGCCTCCCTATGTGAAACCGTCAGAACTCTGCCGAGCCCGCCGTGTCAAATTTACGATCTGATGATGCCGGTCAAATAAAAACCATTCCATATTAATGTTCTCACTCAGTAGCAAGAACGGCAGTCAGATCAGCGTTTAAACACTCTCAATGCAAGTAATATACACATTTTTGATGATTTAATGACGCAACCTTATAGGGTTCCTCCTAGTCTGGAACAGACCGAAGTGTTACATGAGATCGTCTTTCTGGTAGTTTCAGCATTCACAATAATCTCTTTCAATGCAGCAGACTGTTCTACTACGTTCTTGACGTCAAGTGTCTTACACTGAACTTCTAATTTATCGCAAAAGGACCTTTCGGTGCCGGTACTCACGTGACTTCAAACTATTCAGATTACTAACGCTTAAATATACAGTACTAACAGCACGAAACTCTAAAATATAAGCACCAACAGCACTAACTTCCAACTCGAAACTGTTCAGAGCATTAGTACCAAAGACACTATACACAGCAAGGCCAGCTCTCCCCACCTCCAGTTTCTACAGCGATTTCTGTGATATTCACCTACAACTCATCAACGTTTTACTCCAGTGGCGTGATAGTAAAGCTAGAATAAAGTGTTCTCCGTACATGTACAGTGTTGTGGAAGGCAATTCACTGGAAAACCAGCCCCGCCAAGTGTTTTGTGCCAGCGGTGCGATGACAAGTCTAGCTTGAGCCACCTCTCAGAATTGGAAAGTCCTGTGGACAAGGCAGCCTTCATTAGCCGACAAGCAGCTGGAGAGCTTGGTCTCTGCACAGCATTGTCCACCAGGCCAGGATGAGATGCGTAAGATGCCCTCACCCTCCCCTCATTTCTCCTTCCCCGTTGCAGCGCCTGTTGCAGATACGCCATGACCGACGGCAGCGCAGAAGGGCGCCGATTGAAAGCGTCTTTGTGCTGGGCCACTGATCTGTGCGCCAGGCGGCTCAGATTCATTCCGAGCCATGCACCGTGATAAACACGAAGAGAGGGGGACGGCTCCACGTTTTTCATGACAGCAAGTGGTTCTCGGCCATGTTGGCAAGTTGTCAGCCAAGCAAGACTAACAACTAGGTTGAATCTCTTCCGAACCCTCCAACCCCACCCCTGCCCGCTGGCCTCCCCTCCCCCCAACCCATCCACTCCCCGTAAAGCTGACGTCGTCTTCTTTACGTCTTCAGTTCTTTCCCCTGGAAACACATCTGATCCACCTCCATCCACCCACCCACTCACCACCCGCTGATCCATTAACGCAAGTTTTAAAGAGTCCGATTACATAGTGTGATTTCTCTCCGTAGATTACTCAGTGCGCACCGCATGTTCCTCCCCCCCGCCCCTCCCCCCCTCCATTCAGCAAGATGGCCATGACGCTGCTTCAAGCCAAGCCACGTTTACGAACGAACGACCAGAATGGCGGGTGATGTGTGATGGATCTTCCTTCTTCCAGATACGAAAGCATCAAATGACTGTCTCTGAGCAACGCGTTCACAACGAGAAAAACGGCCTTCGTGCCGCGATCGGCGGCCCACGCCGGTGAACGTGGCGGGGTTCTGTGTCCGTCGCTTAGCTCCGTGCTGTGCGCGAACCGTTGCGTAGCCTACAAATCCTCTCGGCAGTCGGAACTTACAAGATGGGAAATCAATCGAGCCTCGTGACTAGCTTGAAGGTAACATCACAGGTTCGAAGCTGTTTATTGCCAGCAATCACGGAAAGCAGAGAAGGAACGGGTAGAATGAAATGCGGACGGGGTGGGGAGGGAAAAAGGTTCGAAAAGCAATGGCGTTCGCAAGGTTCGCGTTCCATCAAGAACAGCTTTCTTCTGTGAACAATCCTGCCGGCACCTTTCAGCGCAGAGTAGTTGTAAAATCCTTGTTCTTGTAATACCGCCTTTCTTATGAAGCCTCTATCGTCGCGATGGCCTTGTTAAGGCGCTGTTTATTGTCCCATTCATTGGCCATCACAGAGTTCGCTAATGGAAACGAAACCTCGGGTCTCACTCTCCTCTGTTTTCTTCCCAAGTATTGGGATTCTTTCAGTTTCAGCCGCACTTTTTTCTTCAAGATTTGCGTTACTCTTAACCTTCCTTGTTTATGCTAATCGATATTAATAATACAGCTTACGAAAGGCTGAAAAACACGAAACACAAACAATAACACGCAACAAACCACCATGTTCTAAAACTGCAAGAACCAATTCAAGAATCAAACACAACACGAAATCAATAAAGACAGGATTTTACAAGGCGTTTATGACTTTTTGTAGATTTGTTAAAAATGCCTTAGAAATACTTTGACTTTCAGTTAATATCTTGTAACAACACAGAACAAATGATTTCAAAGAAGGATGATCCTTAGATTAAAAATCTGTACTGCTTGTTTTTGCGTTCGTGTTGTTTTGCGTTTCTCAGAGGGGTGGTTTCTGTGTTTGCTTAGCCTTTACATTAACTCATTCTCCACGTGGAAATATGGAAGAGATTGCAAATAAAACTCAGCAGCATGAGCCTGCTCTCCCGTAAAAAATAAATCCTTCAAAACTGCATATTACGGGTAGTATACAAATGGTTTTAAATGTGTAATAACCATGTTATGCCAAATCATGTGGACCTGTTTAGGCGAGTGCGTGACACTTCTTCCGACATTCCTGCTGCTTTGACACAGCACGGCAACATGGCAACACGGCGAACGGCTGCACCAGATTGAAACAGAAGAGGCTGGCTGCAGCACAAGAAATACGCGTGCGTGCGAAACCAAATAAGCAGACGACGGGCTAACCTTTGCACACGGCACTCCGAGGACCGTCCGGGGTGCCAGCGCCATCTGCACGCTATAGACCGGGATTTTCTCAGCTGCACTGTTTACTGCTGCACACAGGTGGGGCATGCGCCGTACGATGTGCTAGGAAAGGTTTCACCCATGTGCAGCGAACTGACAGAGGTCAAACCTTTCCTTTCCCAACACTCAACTGTACAATCCCCCATCAGTACCCAACTCTGCTGACATTCCTTCTTCTCGAGAAACCACCTTTCCAATGAAGGCACATCCTTCAGGGCATCAGAGCGAGCGTCGTTGTCATATAATTGCAGGTCCTTTGGGGTCATGCGACTCTTTCAGAATGTCAACAAACAATGCTGTCAAATTAACAAACAGCAGATAAAAAAAACGAGATCGGTGTCAGGTGTGGATTATCGACAACCCGTGTATGTCAAAGAAGTGAATGAGCACTCCTCGTTTCATTTGCCGCCCCTCAACCCCCCCCCCCAAAAAAAATGCAGTAAATATGTCAGCATGTTTCATGGTCTGTTGGGATTAAGATTTGCGCCCCTCAAACCCCCCCCCCCCAAAAAAATGCAGTAAATACGTCAGCATGTTTAATGGTCTGTTGGGATTCAGATAAAAGCAACTTTATACTAATCCTACGTGCGCGAACATCTAAAAAAATAAATGGCTCCATCTAATAATGAGTTCTAAAGAGTTTCCAGCTGTTGCATAAAAATGCCTCCACATCTGCAGGAAGCTGTAGAAACTATTGCTTTTTATAACACATAAAGCATGGCCCACACGATCTGCAGCACACGAAGCCACGATAGCGACAGGTGAGAAACACATTTTGTCAGTAAAGCTCCCGCTACTTTTTGTCATCAATGGAAGATGGAATGACGAGCAAGAGTCAGACCTTAGGGAATCTGTGGTAAGTCATCGACCTCCTTTCTGATCACTGTCGTGCATCGGAAAAGAATAGATCAGTGCTCTTACGCGGACTGAAACAATGACAAATAATGCACAGTGTCTTTCCACGATCCTAAATATTCAAAATCCACTTTACGCTCTACAGATATCCTCATAAATGAAGGTTAAATTTACTCTGGTCCCAAAAATGATCTATGATCTACGTATAGGTCGGATTTTATGGGTAGTTCATATCACTTTTCCAATAAAATAAAACACCAGAAGTCCGATACCTTGCAAAGAGTGCAAGACATTTAAAACAGCAAAACCTTCTGTTTCTTGGAACACAGTTGGAAGAACTCCGAGACTGATCGTTTTTAAAGCAAGGAAAAATTACTCTTACATCTTTATTTCTTTGACCATACACGAAATCTGGTACTCGATGATGGTCGTGTTAGGGGTGGGGGGAGGTTAAGATGAAGGAAAAGGAGGGCGAACAAAAAGGGAGAATTGCTAGCACGCATTGTAAGCGAGCAAGGCGAGAGGTCAGTCGTGGTGGTAGGAAAGGTGCTAGCGAATTATTCTGCTTGAATCTGGAAGTTGGAGACCTGCGCACTACGAGACAGGCACAGTGCACATTTTCCAGATCTGAAAGGGAAATTTCTAGAGATGAAATTATATATTCAGCCAATAAAATCAGAAATGTGCAGCGAATGTCTGTAAACGTGAAATGCTGAAGGGAACAGCTTCTAGGAGCACACTTCTGCCGGTCATCAAAAGGCAGTTTTAAACGAATTCTACGTCGCAAAAATGGGCAGGTTCTGACACTCTTTCCATAAAGGAAGCACAAAATCTCTCTTTCGTGAAAAGCACAAAATATTAAAAACAAAATTTTAAAAACAACTATTTCAGTCAACGCTGAAGGAAAGAGGCGTTCCCCCCCCCCCCACCTTAAAAAAAAGCTGTACCTGAGAAGTTCGCTGGTTTGTGAATATAGCTCTGAGAGTACGCGCTTTTGCGACTGCTCAGAGAAAGTAGGAAAGGATCCTAGTGCCTAAGAGATCAGGGCAAATATTTTCCAATATTATGTAGAGACCAGAGAGCAACAGACATATGCTCGCTCCCTCTCTCTCAGAGAGAGAGAGAAAGAGAGAGGCAGAGAGCGACCGCGAGAGACCTGTGAGAGATTCTATCGAGCTAGACGCTGAGCCATTCGGGGAAGCCATCGAGCAGACAGAAGAGGATGATTTCGGCCAGAGTGCGACTAACCACCGTACTCGAGCGGTGCTGGAAGTGACCTACTCTCAATGTCTCTAATTCACCGCCATCATCGCCTTTTGACGGGAGCAGCCACTCCGGGGATTTCACCTGACCTTGGCCACGTCCCCACCAGACACCTTCAAACTGCCATGCATCGTCTCCTTGAGCCGGCTCTGACAGTTGCGGTGATTTGTTATCTGCTGTCCGCTGCCTCCGACCACTTTTTCTTCCCGGCGTTCCTTTACCAGCTATGACCACCTGTCACAGCGGCCCTACATATATATATAAAAAATCTGGTGCCTATCTGCGCTTCTCTCACTTCCACGACAACGGTCTTCATCCAGAAAGCGATTTCTTGGCAGTTAGCCGACTCGCGCCCAGCGCTTGAGTGACAGGCGGCATTACGGCATACCCTCCGTCACACAACGCGACTCGTCTAGTCAATTCAGTGGCCAAACTACTCTGGAAGCTCGGCAATTAACAACACGGCCCGGCGTCACGACATGCATAAATCTATAGCGAGGGCCGAGATCTGAACGCTTCAAAGGCCTCCAATTCAATCTTCGCCCTCCGTAGATGTGCCATGAATATTCATTCCAGTCGCTGCCCCCGTAAAGAAATATTCCTGCTGAAGTTACTGCGAATAGGAAACAGTACGGTATAAGTAATGGGGGTGTACGTGTGGGACAGAGGTTGGATGCCTGCAGCAAAGGTTTCCTTTGCTTTTTATAGTCTTTCTCTTCATCTCCCGTCTTCTGCCAGGCTTGCAGGAGAACGCTAACCTATTGGCACAAATCCTCCACGCATGGCGTGCAATAGACGGATATGCAAATCTCGCCAGTCGCGAGGAAATACGGGGACTTATTTCATTAAGCCCGACGCAAGTCCTTGAGGTGAAGCAGCCACGGCGCATGTCAGGAAGGAGCTGCGCCTGTTCAGCAGCTTCATGTCTCACCTTTGTGCAGACCACAATACCTATCTCTTGGCGTCAATATTTCTAATTTCCCTCCGTCCTCCGCACTCGCACTCTCTCAGCCTCCAAACTCCGCGAAGAAGGAAGACGAAATCTAAAAGGCTGGTTTGGTTCCACTTCCACGGACGTATCCCTAGCTCGTCACCCCGATCCCCCACCCCCACCCCTCCTCAATAACCTCCGTTCCTTCTCCCAAGGATTGGATCTGCTCACACGGGTGAAAGTGCGTGTCGTGAAGGGTCGCTGCCGCCCCTGAAGATTCGAAGGGCCTTTTGCAGTTCGGCTCTTCTCGCCAATCTTTGCCCCTTGCCGGCCCAGAGAGAGAGAGAGAAAGCAAAAAAAAAAAAAAAAAAAGGATTTAGCCTTCCATTCCCTTCTCCTGGCGCACTGAGGCAAAATGAAGTTACGACACATCTACACTTGTATACCGCGGACCCGAAAGGAACGCGATTTCATCTACATGAAGATACCTCCCTCTCTCCCTCCTCCACTCTGCGTAAGATCAAACCAACTCTGCTGCTTCGCGGATCCCATTGGCCGCGGCACGCCCCGAAATGGGCACTTGGTTTCGGCGAAAAGAATGCAGCTCTGTACAATACACAGCAAAAGCTGGCCTACTACTTTGATGTATCTTTTCTTGCTAAGCAGGTTTTTCGATCTGTCTCCTTACGGCAAACCCTAAGCATTGTAGCAAACTGCTTCAGGAAATGAGCAGGCGGAAATTTTTTGTGTTACAGATTATATCCTCCTTCCACCCAAAAGCAATTCCTCCACCCAAAAGGAATCATAAATTTTAACCACTTTCTTTACGCGCAGCCCATGCATCACACTTATTCATCCCGTCATCTCCTTGATGTCTTCTGGCCGTTCGCGTGCACAAAATTAAATCAGAAATGTAAAGACATCCGGTAAGCACTCTGCCTGTCTACAAACGGCTCCAGCTTTTGGAATAGAAGCGCCAATATCTGATGAGGTCCGCGATACACTCAGTGCAGTGTGGACTTGCACTCTCAAATAATTTTCACTTTCAAGGCAAATGCGCAACACGCCACTATTCTTGCCCTTCTGATCTCTTTCCCCTTTCCCCTAAGAAAAACGAACAAAAATCATCGCTTAAGTTGTCATTCGGACGTTTAAAATACTATCTCTTTATGTCCATTTTAACCTTTGTGTCCAAAATCAAAGAACCAACTTCAAGGAAAGGTCTTAATAATATAATAAAAACTCTGATGTAGCCGTGTTTATTGTTCTCGAAGCAGGTTATACAGACCTAAAACATCTTTGTTCTTTTATTAGTGTATTCCTGTTGTCTTTACCTGTCCATATGATGTGTCTGTCCCGAAGGTGTCAACTTTGAAACGTTACTGAAACGTCTTTTTTAATATGTAGCTCGGCGTCTTTGTTCTTACCACGTATTTATCTCCGGATGCGGCCATTTGTTTTACTTTATTTGACGAATCGCAGGACGTTTGACCGACAAGTGTAACAATATGCAACAAGGTCGCCAGTCGATGCCAGCAAAGCAGTCCCTTTTATTGTCCAGCGAGATGCATAAGTAGTTCAATGGGAAAAAACCGCAGGAGTACACAGTGCCCTATGTGACATGTGGTTATATATATATATACCCAGTCCACGCTGTCCGGAAGGCTAATAACCTTTAATAAATCAAAACAAAGTAAAACAAAACAAACCAAAAATCCTTGACATCGAAAATGGAAATTAAAACCAAAAGGACTGGGGAGTGGTGTGGAGAGGGAGAAGGAGGGAGGGGGAGGGAGGGGGACCGCTTCGGAAATTTGGCCATGATTTATTGCCACACCACGATTGCATAGTAACTTCAGGAGATGATTCAGGATTCCGAATAAAACAGTTTCATTTCTCATCTACTTCATACTAAATCAAGTTCAGCTGTACCATGCCGCTTGCTGTCGTATTTTCATACTTTAACCGCCGCCCTCTACTAATTCTCATTCATTAGCCCACCTTTGACGTGATATGCTCCCGAAAATATACAGCTGCTGTTTTGTTGGTGATGCAGCATCCCGGGCCGGCAGCCATACATACACAGTGCCATACGCGCACATATTTCCGCTGGAACAACTAAATTGACGTTCAACGGTGTTTTATGGGCCTTCCCTCTGATTAGTTTGTTTTAAGCCTGCAAGAGAAGTACACCAGGTCCAACTATATTTAGGCAGGAAAAAATATCGCGTTTTTTTTTAAACCTAGGATGCCAACGGTTGCAAAAGGAATCGGCTGGCAGTGTTGAGCTCAGCATAAACAGCGCAAGAAGAAGTCAGGAGACACCTGAATGTCTAAGATGCAGACGCTGCTTAAGAAACGTCGGGATCCTATATGTTGTATCGATCTGCAATGCCCTAGCTTGGATCTACAAACACCTACTGACCACAGGGGCTCGCTGCAAGTTTATCTTGATGATCTTGTCTGTGCTGTCTGCAGCCCTTGTAAATGCCTTCCCAACATTGATTTTCACCGGAGGTTCTTTGTCGATTTCTTTTCGGGATTTACCCGAATGGGAAGCAAATCTATATCACATTAGGATGGTAACTGTATCCCGTTACACTTTTAGTCCCAAACCAGTCACCTCAAAACTCCGAAACGTATACAGAAGAATTACTACAAAGAATCTGATTGGTACCTGTTTTTCTAGATGTTAAAGGTAGACCAGCTTCATACCGTTTGTACACTGTAGTTGTACTGGTAGATAACACCTAGATAGGCATTGTATTGTTTAGCTATGTTTTCACTCACAAATGCAGGGTAAAATAAATAGCTACATAGGATATAGGAATAGACGTAAACAATAATTTCATATTTTGGAGGGAAATCACGTTTGGGACAACAGGACTAGCCCATCAAACACAGACTTCCATTGGCCGAAGAAACTTAAGAAGTTCCACCAGTTTTAACAAGCGAATCGGCAGTCGATATCGACGGACGCAGCACAATTGAAGAAGTGCTGGGTCAACAGGAGAAATGAACAAATTTCTTCCGCGTTGAATTAGGACAGGAAAGCAGAGCGCACGGTGCGCCGAGGGGAAGAGGCTTTTCTTTGGAACCAAAGAAATGGAATAATCCCACCAGCTACGTGGCCTGTCTCAGAAGAGAACGCTCCTGCAACCCCCGCCGAAGCACCGATGAAGGAATTACTTCCCTCTGCTGACAGTCGCTTTGGGCTAACAATGAGCAATTTGTCCTGCGGCCCGCGAATGTTCGGTACGTTGAACCACATGGGCTTTATCGCTAATAGTCTTGGTCTCTGTTTATTGCCGCTGTCTCTTAGTTAAAATCTATTCCGGAATAAAAGTCATTTTCGGATTTTTTTTGGTTCCTTTCAGTTTCCCTTCAGTCTTTGGAAATGTAGGTAATGATACTGCAGTTACATCTATCGAAAAGCCTTTCTTGTGCTGCTGGGAACAGCTTTTATAAGCGCCTTTCTTAACTGGACAAATGTACGTCATGCTTAGCCGACGCTGTATAATTCTCAGGTTCGATAAAGCAGTACGCGAATTTGCACATTTAAGGCCCTTGCGAATGTAATTTTTCAGGAGCAAAATGTGGCAGTTTCTAAAAAAAAAAAAAAACACAGTGTTATTTAAAAATGCTGCGTAAGTGCAATGTAAGAGAATGCATACGGACAAAAATACCTTAGATACAAACTAAATGATTTACTTTTACTTAAACTAGATATTTACCACACTCTGAACGTTGAAGAAGAAAACAGAAATCGTCTCAGTTAAAACGCCACAGACATAAACTTTGAAAACCGGAAGAAATGTGCGAGACGGACAAGACACTTACTTGTCTCTATGTCAAGCTACTAGGCTCCTCCACAAGAAGCAAAAAACAAACAAACAAACAAGCAAAACAAAATCGACATGTGGAGCCAGGCGTAACAATGAACAACGCATCTGAATAACTTGTAACAGATTCTTTCAAGACACTAGACCGTGTGGTCCGGACCCTCTTTAGCTGCGCACAAGTCGACTACCATGACAAGTAAAATCTCTTTTCAAATATTTGGGTACAATCGAATAGTGAACTGCGATTATGTCGACAAAAAGGGATGAACTCCTGCAAAGTGCAAAAAAGATATAAAACCCATTCATTTCACGTGCGAAATATTCCCGGAACGAAAGTAAGGAAAATAATTGCGGGTGTCCCCAGTACTACAGCACATTTCAGATTGCGATATCCGGAATAGGCCCTCCCTACCTCCGAGAAAGAGACAGGAGGGGGGAAGGAGAGAGAGAGAGTGGGGAAGGAGGGAGGGAGAGAAAGGGGGAAAGAGGAAGACAGGACAGTCAGAAATAGAGCTAGAGAGAGAGAGGCGAACTATATTTTGTGTAACAGGTCTGGGACAAGGTAGATGCGAAGATTATAATGATAAGGTTAACATCTTACATAAGTTACTGTGTGTTCACCCGGTGTCCATGAAGTACAGTAAATGCAACAAGACCAACTTATGGAATTCAATCACAACGCAAAAACCGACACGTATGGGTTTGTTTACGCAGTCGATTTGAAACCTACGGATCGAGCTGGATGTTCAGAAGAAGGACCAGGACCATGTTTTTGCGACATGTTCAAATACAACACACATTCACACGCATACACACATACACACACATACACACACGGACCTACGAGTGCGTGAACACTTATTCTGTCTCTCTCTCTTTCGCACACACACACGGACGCAGGAAGAACAACAGACAGCAAAGCGACGTTGCAGTGGTTACGCAGCAACGTCCTCCCAGCGGCAGCTCGACAGCAGCGCCATCTGGATTTAATTCTGCCGTAACGAGGTTATCTGCTCTGTACAAGGATGACACGCTCTGGCACTGTAGGGCTGCGACATAGTAGGGAGATATTTATATGAAAGCATAAGTCTTCTAAAGCTGTTCTCAAGCGAGCAGTGTTTCCTGGTTTCCGCTATCAACAGCCTCTACCACGCTTTCCTTGCGCTTTATCTTATGGAACAAATTATTCTGGACATACAAGGAATGCAACATCCTAGACCTTCTACAGGAAGTGACTTGCTGATTAAAAAAAAACAAGTTCCAGATTTGTTTTCATTCTACATGGTTTTGATGAAATTTTACATTTCCGAACAAAGACGATGCAGTCTCTTAGCTTGGCAAACTGCAGCGGCTTAGAAGATGGAGAACTCATGCACGGTCCAATCGCAGGATGGGAACCGTTGCAGCACTTAGAAACTGAACAAAAAAGTCCAGGCTGTACGTCCCTTTAATGTGACTCCAAGTACCATTAGCGAGCTTTTGGCTGGACATCAGCCTAGTGGATCGGTGGCAGCCAGGGACGGCTAATCAAAAAGACCAAGCGCGACTACTCCGCACAACACGATTTCATCTGTCTGCATCCTCTCCAAAATCAATTCTGCTGGCCTTCTCCAGAGTCCGGCCTTAGACTGGACCGCGACGTGTTTCTGATAAAACCTTCCCAAATCGCCGACATATTGCCGGACTGATTGCTCGATGACCTTACAGAAGTCGCGTCCTCTTTGAGACGAACGGTCGGGCACGGAATAGCCGCGCGCCAAGAGACTCTTTAAGAAATGGCACTTCCAATGAGGACGCAAATGAACCAAGCTTGGCGTTTTGCACTTTGATGTTGGTGTTAGCCTAATATAGAACAAGAACAGTCGCAAATAGTAAAATACCTTTTTTCAAACTATAAACATTTCTATGTACGCTCAAGTTTTCTCAAAATACCTGTGGAAATGACAAAATCTCGCTTTGTACAATTAAAAAGAAGTGCAGGCGTCAGCGTATGACATGAAAGGTATTAGCTTTCCCGAATTTTGATTCCAGTAAGCATTTCTGCTCCCGCTTACCGTTTTTTTTAAATCTGTGGAAATAAGGGGAACGGCCACAAGGCTTAGGGCCTATACTAAGTCGTTTGGTAAAGTGATAAGCGTCTTTGCAACACCTTTGAACCTATGGTCACAGAGAATCCGACATCCGCCGGGCTCGGGGGAAAAAATACGGAATTAGGGTTTTCCCCACATGCTCGCATGCGTGACTGGAATGTGTCATGTCGACTGCAGCAGCCAACTCTACCCCACCCACTGAACTCCCAGCCCCCTATCCTCCCTCGCCAGCCCTTTCCCAACTCCCTTTCTCTTTTCCGCCCCTTTCCTTTCTGTTTCTCACACATATCACGCACGAACGCACATACGCACCACGCTCTCACACACGCACAAACATATTTACGCATGACTATCTGCAAGCATGAACGCACGTACATCTACACCGGAGGGCGGGTCTTCATAGGCAATTTCAAAGGTTAGCGAACTTTCAGTTCAACATGCGCCTTTTCTTTGGACAAGAGCTTCGCTCCAATTTAGTGCTGATGATAAACCGATGGTCTGATAAACTGATAAAATGCTGTCTTGCATCGACAGCGACTAACAGAAAAAAACAACAATCCTGAGAGATTCTTTTCTTTTCTTTTTCTTTTCCTTATAACGAAACTGGCAACATTGTTTGCTGAAGCTGGTGGGTTACATCACAGGGCCAGCAGAACGTGTCTGTGCACAGCAGTGATGCATGTTACTGCTTGCACTCTTCACAGCGCAAGGAAATCAATCTGAAGTCGGTAGATTGCCGGGCTCCGGGGGCCACAAGTCTTGACCCTGTAGCAAGACTGAAGATATTCTTACACCACAAACATGTCAACAGCTTGAAGGATTGGCAGTGCCGCTTGTTAACGCTCTCAGACAGCCGGTAAAAAAAAAATCACAAACAAGCTTGCGATTTACGCAATAATTGACAGGAAAATCCAATAAAATTTAACAGATTCTGGTGACGTCCGGCCAAGGTGAAACGTTATGGCGAGGCACTTTTTGTTTGAAACCAACACAATACACAAGACCATAAACCAATGTCCTCCTCTTCCTCCGACTCCAGCGCTCGTCTTTGCGTCCACCCTTCTCTCCTTTCTTCCTCAGACTCGAGGTCGCTTGTATACAGTCACCTATCCAATCGGCGAAGACGCCTGAAAACGAAGCTGTTACGATAACTTTCCGGTAGGCGACACGTCACAAAGGTTACACATTCGTGTTTGCTTCCAGAAAAGGCTATGACATGTTCTGAATGTGGTGTGTGTCCTTTTCCTTTTTCGTTTATAAATTCTACCTGTACATGGGATCTCTGTTGCCTCGCGAAACAGTAGGTTTAAGTTCAGTACAGGTCTGCATTTAGCCGCCCTAGTCTGGTTGGTCTGATTTCGCAAGACTGTGATTGTGGGGTCAAGACCTTGTGATAGCAGAACGTAAACATCTTCAGTACGCCATTACGGCTTGCACAAACTGGCCGAGGAACTCGTGTTCATTACGTTAATGATGTCGCGAAATCGTTCGCATTACAGCACTTCTGGACGCCATAACAAAAGAAAAAACCTATAGAGGGCCAAATCTAAATCTGGAGAGAGAGAAGCTTAGAAAACTCATTTTCTTTCCTGTTCGAAATTCAGTGAAAGTCTAAATTTGAAGCGGACACATTTCTACATGATTTTAAAGTGGTTTCATAATCGAATGTTTGCCATTAGGCCAAACTGACCTGTAGAAATCCTCAAGAGAATGCCATAAAAATGCCAGAATGGGGCCAGTACCACTGGGACAGACAGGCAAGAAATTATGATTTGGGTCGTATGCGCAAGGATAAGCAGACGACAGGCTGACATTCCGAGGTAACCTTCCTCGTGTCTCTTTGCTGTACCAAATATTGTCCATTAATTAAAGAATGTGAATGGTCTCTAAAGGGAAACGAAACCCGGGACAAGCAGAGTCAACAGTCACAATATTTTAGTCACATTAAAATCATCCCAAGACTAATGGCGATGATCGTCACTTAAGCAGCATACAAGTAATTTGATCTAGAAGAAGCAAGGCTTGTCCGCAAGGCCTGAAACCGCACTCTTTGTCCTCAGCAACAACGCCGAACAACCGCGTGACTAATTTCAGGCCCGCCTTCATTTTATGAACGGACGTGCGCAGTCAGGCAAAGGTAACGTCGCAGACCCGAGACGGAATACGTCGATCACTACGTTAATCCATGATCACCCCTTTAAATTGCCTCACCACGTTCACATTAGCGGCTAGCTTTAGTCGGCGAGCCTCCCAGCCACGCGTTAGCAGTTATCGACAGACGAGGCAACAGAGGGCCGCACAGTCTAGGTGGCACCCCAGATGTTAATGAAACCACACTGACCAGGCAGCGAAACAACGGAGCCGTGAAAGGAAATAGAAATCCCAGCATGTTGAGCAAACACTCGCTCCGGCAGCAAGACAAACAGAAGACCCTTCAGGTCCATCAGAACTTTTTTTCTTTATTTTATTTTATCCACCTCCTCCCTCTGCTTTCCTCGCTGGGCGGTACGGGAGCTAACAGACTTTAAATTCCAGCGCCGCGTGGCGAGCGGCAGTTTTTATTGGATTAAATACGACGCAAGTGGTCATGCTTGCTGGGAGCTGAGGCTGCTGTAAGATGGCACGGTTTCAACGCCAGATCACGTAAATAGCAAGGGGCAGGAACAGGGTAAGACGGCGGGCCGTTTAGTACAAAACATGATGGACGGAAGGGTAACCAACAGCGGGGGTGAAGAACTGTAGCAATACTTTCGAAACAGAATTTTTTTGTTTCCACAGACAAGCGTCAGAGTTTTAATGTTAAAGTCCCACCTCATCTTCCCACCCCCAAACAGAGGATTCTTTGCAGCCCCCCCCCCCGCCATTCTTCCTCTTTCTCTCTCGCACACACACACGCACACACGCACACACACGCACCCACGAACAAGCACGCACACAAACGCACCCACGCAAACACGCACTCAGGCTGGCTAATGCTCCCCAGAAGACTCACACAACAACGCACGCACATCACACCCACATACGCGAACGCACGCAGGCACACTGAGAAACAGAGTAAAATGCATATAGCTCATACAAGGTGCATTTTCACACACAAAAAAACTCTAAAACATATCTAAACATTATAATAAGGGCCAAGGCATACACACTTGTTTTTGACATCCAGCAAGCACAAGTTCATACTTAACAAGCTCCACTGCTGCAAAGAAAGAAAAATGCCTACCTCGTAAAACGTTTTCAGTTCCGCCAATGTTGACTTGTTCAATCAACTTCTTGTTCAGCTGGAATCATAAAAAGGCGTAATCAGGAGCATTATGCGAGAATGCACAGAGAAGTGGGGAGTGAGAGAATGTGCAGTTTATTTAGCAATTCCTTTCAGCTTCATCCCTGACGAAGACACAACTTGGCCTTTTTTATCAACCCGAAGAATCACACATGAGACAAGAGACTCTTTGACTACAAAATGCTAGCATCAGATTATTTGCCTTACAATTTGCACCGTCCTTTCTTAGATCTGCTACTTAGAACAGCCCTCAAAAGAAGCTTAAAATTCAAAACAAAGACATGTTCTGCGCTCGACTTTCATGGGTCATCTGATCGGATGAGTGGATGTGATTGTTTTATAAATAAAAAAGGGTTTGCAGATATTGTATCAAAAACATTTGGGCATCCAGAAAAATCCCCATCAACATCAAGATTAGGTTAGTCATTGGCAATGTTAGCTCCGTTCTGCTCTGTGAACCCAAGACACGGAGAAGTACCTTCACCACCACAAAGAAGATCCAACCTTTCATCAACACCTGTCTGAGAAAGATCTTGCGGATCCCCTGGCAAGATACCATCAGCAGCCAAGAACTGTGGCAGCGAACAAGACCGCACCCCGCAGGAGACGAGATCCTTTCAAAGACTTCGGAGTTGCATCAGTCACATCCTCTGGCAAACCAGCTTCCAACACAAGAACCCCCAGGTAAAAAAGGAAAAAAAAATATTGGGCAAGAGACACCTGGCACCGTCACCTTGAGGCAGATATCAAGAGGATGGGCTAAACCCGGAGACTGCCTCAGAATCGAGATGCCTAGAGGATTCTCGTGGGCAGCCTTTGTCCCAGGATGGATACAAGGCAATGATAACGATGATGATGAGTTACACAAACGTTTCAGAGGAGGTCAGCGCCATTACGTTCATTTGGTTGTACTATGTATCATACGAAACGGATTACATTTGAGCTAGCATAAATATTAGATCCAAGCGCCCAGACTGCCGCAGGCACCCATAAAAAGAAAAAAATTAGGACATACTCCTCAAACCCATGTGTAAAAACAAGTTACAACAGGTTATGTCCGAAAGCATTCCGATCCTGCTGATCTGTCAAGAACAATAATTGTTTTAATTATTACCGTAATTATTACCGTGTTCATGAGATCACATATGCCCCCCTCTCTGGCATACACAGATTTCTGAGACGGGAACGTGGTCGCAGACAGGAATAGAGCTACAGGCGTAAAGAATGCGCACGTAGATCTGTGGCTCTGAGTCCCGTGTTCGAGTTTCGAATCATGGTGCGTTGAATGCAGTGAGCATTTGTACTGCTGATGTCCGAGGCTGACAGACTGTTCGCGGCTCTCTCTCTCTCTCTCCCTATGCCGCGCTTCTTTCAGTTTGGTTTCTCCCTGTGGTCAGGCTGCCTCCCAGCGACTAGCTGTGTCGATTCAAGGTTTTCCCGTGTCGAACGCCGTTAGGCTGTTTCGAATGGACGAACGAAGTGCACACGTGCCGACAGGCAACGTTTGTGGCCTAACAGAATATAAGTTGAGATGAAACGATAGAGGTTGCGCACGACCAAAACTGAAATTTCAGGTACCAAAGGTGCATTGTTTCTTGTTTCGCATGTCTCTCTCCTTCAAATGGCAAGGGCAGGCCGAGGAACCTATATAGAAACACTGGGTGTAGGACTATAGGGCGTTATTTAAAAGTTTATCTGCCTCGAGTTCGTTATAGACGACTGGTACAGTGCAAAAAAAAAAAAAAGAAAAACTTTGAAGACAACTCTCCTGATCTAGACAAAATACTGATGGCGTTAACGACCGATGTGGCACTGAAAGACTCCTGTGTGTGTCACTGATGTACACTGAAGCCGGAAACACAATTAACACAAGTTACACCATCAATTTCCTGTTCATTATTCAGCAGCCACAGAAAAGTCGAAGACTACAATCGTTGTACAGAAAACGTGATGCGACAGCAGGCTTCTTCGGTGTTAGCAGAGCGCAAAACCATCAGCGTGAAAACAAAATATTTCACTAGGTATATAGGAACATCAGATCTTCTAAAGAGCAAGACGATGCTCTCCTTCTCCGAAAAGAAAATTCCACCATTTGTTTTGTACCGGGGAACATCTTCATGAAAGCCTTTAACTGCGTGAATGTCATTACCATCTGTTTACCATCATTCTGTCTCCATGTGACATACAAACACCACCCACCCTATCCCCCAAACACACAATGAAAAAGGTTTATCTGCTAAGAAAGAACAGGCTGTCAAATTTCTGAAAGGCAACATGGCACACATTAGGCCTACAGTTTGCTGCTTTCACTTTGCCCGACACAGGCCACGTGACTGCACTGACACGAGGAAGGCGAGGGAACGAATCCAATCAAAGCTGGCGAAGGAAGAAAAACATTTGCGTACGATTGTCTAGCGGCATGAGTCCGTGGAAACGCCATTATAAAGCAGCTAGAAATCGATCGAGTAAGATGCCTTCCCAAAAGCACCTGTAAAATACAGTAAGAAACTAACCTATGGAAGGTGATGGGCGGGGGGAAGTGCCCCGATGTCCACAAGGAGAACAACACATCCCCTTTTATCATCAGCCCACAACCAAGACGTAATATCCACGCCACGCCACGCAAAAAGCGATCTGCAATGGGGAGTGTTGGTGCTCGACTAATAAGCCTACAACGAAAAAGTAACAAAAATGTATCGACAAATTTACAACAAAAATCAGACAAGCGCCTGAATGGTAGCGGACTAGAGGTGGAATGGAAGGGGAGGGTGAGGGGAGGCATAAAACATGTATCTGCTGCGCGAAAATTGGGGGATAAAAGTTGGAGACAGAGAAGCAAAAAAAAAAAAAAAGAGATATTTAAAGAAAAGAAAGAAAAAGTAACGGAGCTGGGAGCCACAGTTGAAGCAGGCAGAAAAGGAGGAATTAAGCCAACGAAAAGATGGCGTTCTTGCTGCAAATGCATTTTTATGGTTCGGGTACCAACCCTTTCCTTCTTTCACCCCTCTTTCTTTCTTTCCCTCCACTCATCGCAATTCCCCATCCCAACACACACGCGCGCGCGCACACACACACTGCAGCCGCTCAGAGTTTGTGATAAGAAACCGGTCAGTGCATTGTGTGGAGAAGCAGAAGCCATGATCTTGCACACCCTTGGACAGTCTGTGGAAGAAGGTGCGGGCGATAAGAGGACAAGCTAGGGGGCAGGCTGGGAAGGGGACAGCGGTACTTAAGTAGGGGAGGTCGTGGCAGCTAAACGTCTCGAGGCTCAGCTCCCCTCCTGACACTGAGCTCCCGGGATTTCCGTCTGTTTCCCGTGGACAAAGAAGGTTCCTCCTTCCCACTTCGCAGTCGAGGTTTTAATTGATCATTCAATTCATTATCAAGGAAAGACTTTCCACTTGGATTAGAAGGGTCCAGACCTTCATGCGACAACGAAGTGACCAACTGACACGACTGCGCGCTAATGAACTTCTGTGACTGGCGGCGATTTGGCTGAGCAATCTATCATCTTCAATTTCTTTCACTTACCATTTTTTTGCGTAAGACCAAAAGTTGTCTAGACAAACCTGAACAGCTACCAAAAGTGTATACGACAGTGACTCGAGATAACTTATACTGCACCAGGGGTTTGGGGTGTAGTTTCCGTTTTCAAAGAACGCGTAACGCCAAGACTGGAATGAAGCGTCAGAGATGCACACGTCAGGAATGGGTGAGTGCGTGTGGGTGAGTTTATGGGTGCGCATGTATCGTTGGGTGCAAGCGTGCGTGCATGAAGGACTTTTTTTTTTGGAATCACGCTCCAGTGATATCTACAACAGCTCTGACTGCGCAGTAAAAGGTTGAAAAGCCATGTCGATTTTCTCGCCTTCGAGAAACACAATTCATCTCTAATGTATCAACATAAAAAAGGAACGTGTAGATTTTCCTTTCAAGTGTCTTTACAGAATATCCCCAACTCTTTCTTTCCCCACCCCGCTGTACACTCCTGCATGTGCACGTGAGACGGTGCGAATGCATGGCACGTGCTTGTGCGCGATAGGTAAAGAGATGGACCTGGACACGAGCTACACTTTCCACGTCTCTTGGCAGCTCTTCGCTAAAAGCCTTTGGCGCGATTTTTCCTCATGTAAGATTGCGTCAGTGTACTTAGATATGCTAAGAAAAACACCTTCCTAAAGCTATTAAATAGATTCAAGCATTTTCTGTTGACTTTGAGCGATCTCTGCGGTCAGCAGCAACATCCTTCGGAAAGAAAAACGTTTCCATGCAAAAGTGCGGCATCTACAAGAGATGACACTCTTGGAAGTTCTCGACTCCCTGTCTGCGAGAGTTTGTTCTCTCTCTCTCTCTCCAGAGACATTCTGCATCTGTATGCAGAGGTGCTCTGAGCTCTTCCAGTGGAGACAACTCTATTTGGTTCTCGATTATCCTACCACGGGAGGCTGTTGCGAGGGTCTGCGTAAAATTACCGCATGATCTTCGTTGTGTTTTATTTCATCTCGTTTGTCAACATCGATTTTCTGTACGTTTGCGCGTCTTTTCCGGAGAAAAGCAACGTATGTCGTGGCAAATCCTTCAATGTCAGCCCGCTCAGAAGGGTTTAGCATGCTCTGGCATCCCAGTGCCTGCATTTTGTTTTCCTGCTGAATCGTTTTTGCAAATTGTCCTGGTTTAAAATCAGTTCAATTGCTTCTTCATTCAGGCAAATTAAGCCATAAATCACATGTCTCTTACACAGAAAAAAGATATTTTATGATTTCACGTTTTCTGTTTCTCCCTCGCCCCCCCCCACCCTCTCTCACGTACAATCACATGCTTTATTCGCAATTATCCTACACCACAGATATGTATGTACACCCTCTCCACCTTCCAGAGGAAAAAATGTTCCACACGTAAAGTTCTCCGGAAGATTGTAGAAAATTGTCTTGAGTAAACACATATAACGCGGGTGTATGATTTGCCAAATGCTACACTGACTGATCGAACTCAAAGTCATGCTCTTGAAAGTTTTCCAAGTCATATACAGTACTCGTAGACAGTCTAGATGGAAAAGACAGCCAGATGAAAGATGTGGGTGTGGAGAAGAAAGGGAGGGTGGATGGGTGTTTGTTGCCTAACGTCACGCCGCCAATCTGGTTCATGCCAGGGGTTGTCACACCTGGGACTGCCGTCACAGCACAAGCTTCAGTCCCACCCAGTCACATTATAGTGACACGGGCCAACCAGTCCTAGTACTGTTCCCTGTAGTGTCAGGCGTCTGCCAGGGCAGCTACTAGACTGCCAATTTTTAAATCTTTGGTATGACTCGGCAGGGATGCGAACCACCGACCTCCCGCCTCGAAAGCGGTCGCCTTAACCACCAGACCACCGTGACTGTGTGGAAAAGAAAGGGCGAAGCGATCTTCGTGCCTTTCATTTGATCACGACAACAGCTACAAAGCCTACATCTGGTCTTGTGTTTCAGCATAGGGCACGACATGATAGGAGTCTGCGCGGTACGGAACTGTGGCTATATGTAATTTCCACTAGACGACAAAGCGAAACGTCTGCCTGCCACGCGCAGTCCATTCACGTGGGGGGCGAGAAAGGACAGAAGAAAAAAATGTTAGAGTGTGTGCGTGCGCGTATGTAAAAGGCGCAAGTCTACGCATGCGCCACGAGAACGATAACAGCAAGTTTAGCAGGCTTTCTGAGTAAAGTGATAAAAATTGGAATGTACAGAATTTCCTTGTAGCATCTTTCTCGTGCTGACCACAATTCAATAAATGGAAATGCCATATAATTTAACTCTTCCTTACCTTTCTTTTGTCCAATTTCTCTTTTGTGACCAATATTGATATTTCTGTTTTTGTTTCGTTGTTTATTGTTTGGGGGAAGGGGTCTTTGTCAGACAAGAGTGCTCACTGTTTCCAGGGGTGCGAGGAGGTAGGTGCCGGCTGCCATGACAACATGATGCTGCGGCCCTCCTCTGATCACAGCGCTGTGCAGCTCGAGCTAATTTCCTCCTTTTCTTCCTGGTAATGCCGTCTTTTTGATTTGGCCTCACGTGTTCTGATGCATTTCCACTGCCACAGATAAAAGCCAGCTCCCCACATTGCCCCTTTCTTCCAGCTATTCCCGAGGTGCGTGATTATAAAGAAATTCGCAGCAACAATTAAAAAATGGACACCTCCAGCTCGTTTTGTTACCTTGGATCGATTCGGTTTTAAACAATGCAGTGCGTCACCTGCAAATCAAGGTTCAGTGCTTCGTACCTTCCGTTCTGTTTAAGACGCTGCAGAACTATTTCAGCCGGTACATGGGACAAGCAGCGAAAAAAATCCCGCGCGGAAGTATGAAGCACTTGCAAAGGAACGCGCAATCTGATCCAAACATAAAATCTAAAACGTATGAAATCGTACAGCCCACGCACATTTCTGAGCGACACCGAACAAGATTGCACACAAGCAAACACACCACCATTCTATGATACGTCCTTCCTTGTAGGCGCGATGTAAAATGCCACTTTTTCTCTTACCACTAACCC
>SMGT01007518.1:56399-73588 GCA_004794575.1 Lanistes nyassanus
CCCCCCCCCCCCCCCCCCCCCCCCCATCTCTCTCTCCCTCGTTCGCTTGTTCATCTCACTTCCAAAAAAAAGCATTTTAATCATTAAAAATTCACGAGGTATATAGAAAAACTGGGTTTCAGCCATCAAATGAGCGCTCTGTAGTCCTCTGTAGCTCGCTGCCTCTCGCTGCGCACACCGCTGGCTTCTAAAGGCCGCTTAATGATGGCAAGTACATCCGATTGTCCGCCAGTGTTTAGAAACCACGCCAAGGCTGGCCAGTACTGAGCCGGGCTGTCAATAAGGAATCTGTCACCATAATCAACAAAATCAATCGCGGCACAGTTCAGCGACAGGCAGAGAGCGAGAGACAGAGACAGAGTGGGAACAGGGGAGACAGAGAAGGGACAGAAGGCTCAGGCTTGGCACGAGCGGTGCTACGACGAAAGAGCGAGTGACCAAGTCACGTGTACGGCGCTGCCTGGCAGCCAACAGGCCAGTGATTCCGCCTTCTCTTTGAGAGGGTTGCCGCGTTCGCGAAGTCTGCATCCACTATTGTTCGATTAATGTCACTCCCCCACCCCCTTTCCAAGCTCTGCGCTCTTGTCATCTACGGAGAAAACAGCTGGGTTCTGAGAAGGGGAAAAGTTTCAACTTGGACGCAAAACTTTAAGGAGTTGGTGGCTTCCACTGACACCCACTGTGCTTCGGTTAGTTAATAATCTGGCAGCAATCACGGTGCGTGGTGGTGAGGCCAGGTTGTGTAGATGGTAGTGATGTAATGATGTAATTCCTCGCAGGTCTGGGGTTAGACCTCCTTCCACTCAGCCTGCTGTGGCGCGGGTTTGTTGGCAGGACTGCGTTACCCTCCAGCCACTTCGTTTCTGGAGACACGAGACGACAAGAGGTCTGACAGCATCATCGCAAATCCCAGCTACTGCACGGATAGCACAACCAGCCGGAACAGTCAGCGGTAGGTCTTTTTCTCTTTTCTTTTTACAACCCAGTGGGAACTTTAGCCTGCACGACTATTCCAAATTGTGCAAAATAACGATGGGTTTGTGCTTTCGTGCAGCTGATCCTCTTGAGAACCGCACACATTTTTTTTCAAAAACTCGAACACGTTATTGTAAACACGTTCAGCTCTGTATTATATCCATCTCTCTCTCTCTCTCTCGCATTGATAAAGAGAAGGCAGAAGAAACACGAAAACCCACATCCACACGCTCTCACCAGCATAAGCACGCACGCACACACCCCCACCCACCCAAACAGCAGAGATTCCAAAATAGTCCGCTATAAATCTCAGGCTCTGTCGTCATTAGAGGCCGCGGGAAGCTTTCAGCTTTTTTTTCGTCGGTACCAGCAGCACGGAATTTAATGTGCGGCGGGACAAGCCACAGATTGCATGATGCCCGTAAGCTCCGCACCCCCTCTTTCCTCTCCCCTCTCTCTCACCTCCCAAACTCCTTGCATTAATAAAAAGACAGAAATTAGAAGCCAGCGAAATTCCTTACTGCAATAGAAGCCCTTTAAATTAGTTATGAACTGCGTTATATTACACTCCATACACGGTTTTTGTTTGCACTGTGGTTTCACGTTAAGGTAATATCAACCTCCTATGCCTTGCAATTCCCTCTGCTCCAAGGCAACACCAACCTCCTACTCCTAGCATGGAAATGCCTGTCCCTACCACACGTACGTCTGTTATTGCTTAGGGCCTCTGTTCCGTGATACTTTTACAACCATATGCTTTCAACTGTCTTCATGTCAAGCATTTCCAAGTATTTTATTACCTCACTGCCGTAGTTTCTTAAAGACACAAAATGTGGCCCAGCATGCCGTCTGATGCTGGCAGGTAACGTGAAACGGCAAGGACATCCATCTCTGTACAAGAACCTCGTGCCACAAGATCTGCACTTGGGCAGGTTAAGTCATCGATCACAAGTGTACCAGAGGAATCCATTCCTTCAGATGCGCGGCATGTGTGCTGAGTGTACAATCTGCTGCGGTCATGACATTCGGGGGACAACCGGTGCAAGTTTGTTCGTCACAAGTGCTATGATTCTTCAACACGAGCAATCCTCTATAGTAAACACATTCAGTAAACAGAAGCCAACAGTAATTTTGGTGGGATTTTTTTTCAGTTACAGAGGAAAATATGGTCGATAAAATTGAGTTTTCTTTGCCATATTGCCGAAACACGCGATTACTTGGAACATCATTCAACAAGTCCAGAAAATTTGTAGTTAAAATGTTACGAAAAAAGAAAATAACAAGAACGAGTAAATAAAGAAAAAAAGAATAGAGACCAACAGACACTAATGCCAAGGGACAGACAAGACAGACAGACGGACGGACGGACGGACGGACAGTTACAAATGCAATGAATAAATGAATAACAAGGAAGGAGAAGTAAAGAAACTCCACCTGCTTGAAAAGGTCTACGATAAAGCATTATGTAATTTTGTTCCGTTCATTGCCTGCGACCGCTAAATGCCGAGACATTCTTCGGCGAGATGGGAGATTGAAAAAAGTACGCAGACTGCCAATGACGTCCTTAGGTAAAGACACCATACCGTGTCAAATGACCGGAAACGCAAAACTTCCGAGAGAAAGTGGACAACCAGCCGGATGACTGTGGTATCAATGACAGGACTGCAGTATTAATGACAGGATTGCTGTATTAATGACAAGACTGCGGTATTAGAGACAAGACTGGAGTATTACTGACAAGACTGCAGTATTAGTGACAAAAAGTTCTGACACCATTCAGAGCGGACAGCACTTCAATTTCGGTAAGTTTACCAACACCTCCAACAGCAGGGCGATTCTTCTCAGCACAGCCCATGGCCCTGACCGATGTCGGAGTCCGGCTCTTGAGACCAATTGTCTTGGGGATAAAACGTATTGGGGCAAAGTTTGCCACTTTCTTTTCACGCCGGGCATCAATATGGTCCCCATATATGCCAGAACACTGATGGAGCGAAATTTCATAAAGTCACGACCACAATGTTTATGCAGAGCCAGCGATTCTTTCAAACGAGCCGAAACCCACTGGGCAAAGGCCGAGGAAAGAAAACCATTCGATTGTTCTTGTGCAAAGCAATTTTCCAGTGGCTGGCAAACTCAATTTGCCGGGAAGCCCCGCAGTGAGAATGTTTCGGTTTTGCAGTACGCGGCCTGTGCGACGGGCAGAACATAAACGCCTATCCCATCTCGGCCATTGATCATCGCAGTGACTTTATGATATCCAGAAGGAGGCGACGCAGGCAGGCACGCACGCGCACAGATACACAGGATACAGAGGGGAAGAAAGAAGTGCTGGTGTGAAGAAAGCATGTTAAAACCAGATGGAAGGCGCCGAGCGCAAGGTGTCACGTTATGAAGGGTTTTCTTCAGCGCGACTGTCAAGCACTATGTTGTTTTCATTGTATTTTTTTTTTACGTAGTATTGCATCCTTTCATTCAAGGAATTGTTGACACGTCAGTGACGCATAAAGTTACGTAGTCATAAAAGGAAAGACGTCATTTGTTCTTTAATAAAATCGCGTATGACTCAGGCTTCGGGAACCAATGGGTAAATGTTAATATGGTCGTGCAGGGAAACGCGGAAAACATTGGGGTGGATTTAACGTCTTTTGGCAGTTTGGTCTAGAGAGACGAAGGAGTCAGACGCGTTACCAGTTTGTGAAACTTGTTAACGGTTATCCAACAGAACAAGACGCGCTGTTAATGTAGGAACATTGTTCAGCGGTCACTGGAGGGAATTAGACTTCTCGTATGGACTTTACTCGTGCAGGAAAAAATAGCGTTTGTGGAAACAAACTGTTGCTATCACGCACATACACACACACGCACTGTTACGTATTTGTTCAACTGCACCTTTCTTTCCTCAGCTTTCATTTCTAATGTTTATAGTTCAATAAATGTGTTAAGTTATCTGGTCGTGTACCTTTTGATTGAAAAGGTGAGGGTCTGCACTAGGCGTATGCATTTCGTATTTCTTCCCTAGAATTCCAGCACACCCCAGAAAACGTTACACAAGGTGAGGCGGGAAAATGTCGCAAGTTCGTAGAAAACCGTTCTGTTGGAAAGCGTCCGCCTGGCTCTGGTATAGGTCACCGCAATAGTCACTGTCACGTTCTGGGGTCTGGTGGGTCAAGGAGATAACACCGTAGATTCCAGGTGTGACCCATCCTCGACCCTCCGGCCCTAGTTAACGTCTATTAACCCCTTGTTCAAGCCGCCATCTAGCCGCTCACGTCATCACCAGCCCAGGGTAGGTTCCTGTTCACACCTCTGATCCGGGGTGCAGGCCCTAGAAGCAAGGGGTAAGGTGTTATTCGCTCTGAGGCACTGCTGGGAAGGGACCAGTGCAGGTATCAGGCTGGCCAGGTGTGGTTTAGTTTGTACAGGGGACGATTACGTATCTGGAGGAAGCTGCTGACGAGTAGTATCGACTTTGATGTAGCCGATGGGTGTAAACAACCAGGAAAGGGAGGGGGTAGCTATGTCCACTCTAGGTGTCCACTTAGGAGCGTGTTCTAGTAGTTGACATGGGGTGTGGCTTCTGCTGTCTCTGACCTAATTGGCTGATATATGTAACCGTCTTGTTGACCACGTGTTTGCGAATGAAAGAGTCTGTGGATGAAAGTTGAGAATAAAAGGACTGGTTTAGACCGTCAAATTATCTTCCGCCCAAACATCCTGTGAGAGGACATCTTCCGCCAAACTATCCTGCGAAAGGGCATCTTCCGCCAAAGAGAGCATCTTCAGCGAAATCTACAGTGAGGGCAACGTTATCCTGAACTCCTGTAAAGAAGTGCTGCTGTGGGGAGAAGAACGTGTCTTGTGGTACAAGTCTGCTGAAGGCTGAAGGATTCAGCTGCAGAATTGAGGTGTCTCGTTGTACTAGACGTGTGGAAGTCTAGTAGCAACGGCACGTGGCTGGAGTAGACCAGTTGCATAGCGCAAGGGACTCTGCGAGGGTGTATGATCCTTCCAAACTGGGGTGAGACTCTAGCACGTGCTCCTCTGCTGTGCGAAACCTCTACGCTGACCGAGCGGGAGAGGACTGCAGAACGTAAAGGAGGGAGACCGAAGACGCGGATAAGACAACCGTCTCAACCAGGGGGCGAAGGTCCAGCCTTACAAGGAGGCTGCCTGTAACCCAGCTCTTGGGGTGAGTTCAAGGGGCTGTGGGTCAGCCTTTGGAAAACGTCACATCCTCTGTGGTGTGTGTGATCGTCAGCATCGAAGTCTGCTGTTACGTGGAGGTGTTCAAGAGGTCTTCAGGGTATCTACTGGTGAACATATCCAAGGAAGGAGCGCTCCGACGTACAGACTGTCGTGCGGACTGTAAGCAGCATTCGGGAACGAGTGTTGTGTTCTGTGAGTGTTGTGCATCACGTGGTCATTCTTTTCTCGTATGCAAAGGCGAGATTGAGGTACGTGGTTTGTCATTGTGTTTAATGGCGAGGCGGGTGATGTACGGTGGTATTTGATGTTATTGTAGACCTAGCTCAAACAGAAGGAAATTGCGGGACCCCTAGAGTTGAAACGAGTTCTAACATATCTTGTCTTGATTGTAAATACTCGCTGTTTCTATCAACAATACATTCTTCTTTTTTGTGTTCACTGTATTACAGTCTTTTGTTGTTCTTTATGGGAGACTGTGGTTGTGGGGGCTCGGCCATATGATTAAGAAATCATATTAATTAACTTTAATAATACAGCGATAGTTCCACCTACACATATGTCACACTCTTGACAGTGGTCGTGTGAGCGAGGAGACGACCCGTCAAGAGCAAAAAGATATCTCCCTAGTTGTGACAGTCACTTTGCAAAACGCTTGCAAGCGACGACTTCGGACGACCAGAAAGACGACCTCGTCAAAAGTCATCCGCAGCGATGTGCACCTCCCCCTCCCCGCATCCCACCCTCCATGCTGCGGCACGATGCGTCAGCATCTGGTCAGCATTGTTTCTGCCGATCTGTATCACTGGGGCCGTGCAGGGCGAACTGTTTGCCAATCGAATCACGCCCGAATAACGAACGTGAACCTGCATTTCGCCCTCTCTGATGCTCCCCTCCCTGGCTTGGAGTCCGCCTCATCAGGGAACAAACTTGTTGCCCAGCGTCCTATCTTCCAGGAACGGGGCAGCACCTCACGGCCTCCGCGAGGAAAGCCCAAGCAAAAAAAAAAAGTGCTTAATGTGGAATCAGAATCAACATGTGAGCCATGCCGGTCAGAAGAATAGCGGCTAATGTTCCTCGGGTAATTTCAATCCGCACTGAACGCCACTGGATTGGCCGAGTCTGAACTGTAAGCAGCCGGCCACAATGGCGGCCTCGCTGCCAATTGCTGTAGTTTCTCAGCAAGTGCAGTCCCAGGAATCCGCTGGCTTGATGCCGCACACAAAAGCCCGTGATTTCTCTCAGAGAAAATGCTCTTAAGGAGATAGACCGTCCACCCTGCAAGGCGAGCAATAAGTCAATGGGAAAGTTAAAAAACAACATCCCCCCCCAAAAAAAAAAATCCAGCAAGAATCACATCAAGCAATACTCGATACTTCGCTGTAGGAGCAGCATTGAACGATGACGGGTTGGAAGGCGACTGTTACTTTCAATTCAGCGTTTGAAGTCAAATATGTAGCCTACTCAGTGTTTTTACAGTTTAGCGTGCACCAAAATATGATCTTGTGCGTGAGGACACGTTTGTTTCAGTCTTAAACAATAATAAAAACAGCAGTTCTAATTTCACTCCGAGTATGCCAGTTACAGGCCAAATTTTATTGCAAAGTTGCTCATACATCACCACACCCACATCCCACAATGCAACGTCCAGCTCTCTTACTCCTGTAAGACGTTACTTGTATTTTTTTAAACTGTAGACAGTTTTCTGAAAATTCAGGTATCACAAAACAAAGTTGTCTATTTATGTCGACGAAGATTCCTATACTGGAAATAAAGACATTTCTCCGAGATCTTTTGTCCATTCCACTAAATCTTCTTATAGCTGTTTTGCCTGTCGCGAACATGTATGAGGATCTACCGGACTGATGCGGCACCATGCTTTCGCCCAGACGAGTTCAGGACGGCAACAAATTGAATTTGGCAGGTATTTCAGCAAGGCACCGTTGACACAATCAGGTTCTGATGTCATCGAAGGTTTCAGTCTTTTTATGGCATCACTTGGGTCAGACAGGGGCACCCTGTCTGCCATGTATAATGTGGTACGCGTGCGGGCTTCCCAGGTCTTCTTGACACAGCCTTCACATGGGGCTGAACTTTATGGGGCGTCGGGCTACACTGCAACTTACACAGTTTGTGGCAGACTACCCAACATCTGCTCGAAATGATCGCGAGGATGAAACCTCGGATGTTTTCGGTCACCCGTATGGGAAGCTTTAGTTTCAAGGAGTCGCTAAGTTCTTGATTACTGAACGCCATCCAGCCTTTTGTTAGCTTTGCTGGAGTCAGCATAACGCTTAAGTTTGCCCACGCGTTGTGATGCAGTTATCAATGTTTGCATGCTTCTCATTTGCCGATAACGTCAGTTCCCTTTAGGGCAGGCCTTCGTTCCTATACGTCATCAGCAACGGACGACTGCGTGATCAGCTTCTGGAGACGATACGCAAACTAGAGGCATATCAGGACGCTGTTGCTTAGACAAAGTTTACGTGCTGCCACACTGGGACTGCTGTCGCAATACAGGTTTCAGTCCCACCCAGTCACATTACAGTGACATCGGGCCAACCACCACTAGTGCTGTTCCCTATTTTTTTTTTTTTTTTTTTTTTTGTATAGGGCCAGGCGTCTGGCAGGGGAGTTACTAGACTGGCAATTTATGACTCGGCCGGGGCGCGAACCACTGACTTCCCGCCTCGGAAGCAGACGCCTTAACCGTTAAACCACCGAGGCGGTAAGACGACACTAGCGGAAAAAGTCACTACAGCTTAATATTAACTTTTTTCTTTGAACTTGTTTCTTCGGCGATATTTATTGTACCAAAAGAAAAAAAAAAGCACATGATTTTCTTGACATTATAACCTACCAATGTGAACTTTAATGCGATCGTGTTCTATGCAGTTGCCAAACACTAGTGGCAACTGTCTGTTTTCTCTTGGTTCAGTTGCGCCTACGAAAAACAATTCTTCCCAGGAGGTCCACGCTCGTCCTCTGTCGTCCACGCTCCGCCACGCGCCACCCGCGCGAGAAGACATTCCACTGCATCACCCTGCTTCTTCATTACTCGCTGACGACCTCTTCGTGCACCGCGAAACGAACTTATCAAGTCAATAAACCTTCTTGAGCAATAAAAACTAGCAACAAGACGAAATAACTGTAGGAAAATCAAATACATCCAGAACCGACCCATGAGGGACACTTACATCAATTCTGCATTAATGTCACTATCCCCTCCGCGCCGACTTTCTCATCGGAGAAGCTGGTTTCCAAACCCCAAACTTTGCTAATGCGCCGGGCGTCTGGGGTGCTATCGCTCTCTCCCTATCTCCAGTAGCCACGCTAGAGTGTTTTGGGGGCTAAATCACGCATCCTTAATCAAATCTGATTTCCTGAGACAAGCCATAGGCCTGATATCGGTGGGTGATAAGCGATGACCCTTTGGTCATCTGGCGGCCCTTAGCCGTCGATTCCAGCACATCTATCTGTACGATAGGCCGTTACTGTTTCTGACCGGTCGATACATGGGCTGCCAACTAGAAGGGTTGTCCGTTCAAGCTGCTTCAATTATTTTCTTCGTGTCTCTAGCTTTGTATGCGTGCTGACGTACGCGCAAGCTTCATTCATAGCCAGTCAGGTACAACTGTAGCAGTTAAGGTGGAGAGTGCTAATGCAAACAGCAGCGTTCACAGGATGCACAGTCTGTTAATTTAATGGTCAGATGTTTGCAAGTCTCTGAGTGAACTGGAAAGGTCAGGAACAGAATACAAAGGCTATTGGCAGTAAGCACTGCATGCTAAAAAAAAGCTTTAATGTCAGAATCTGTTTATAAAATGGAACTTAACCTACCTTGTTCTCTATAACATGCCATGACGATCGCTTTGACTGCTTCCGGAGAACAGACTAAGAAACTTCCAAAGTTTTTAAACGTTGCATTGTCACTGCTTATTTAGCAACATTGTACTTCAGAACAATTTTCCAATATATCGGTAGTCGGCTCAAGATTAGCCTATACCTAAAACCTTTTATTTCTCAACCGATGTTGAATTGCTGTGTCAAACGTCACCATCTCCGACCACTTTTCCAATATCCTCTTGTTTTCTTTTTTTTTTTTTAAATACAAAATTTAAAAAAAAATTGTGAAACTTTTTACGGCATGTTTTTCGGAGGGGGAGGGGGGATGGGTGGTGGAGGAAGGACGCCTATAATCCCCCGATTGCTGCCGTGAGACTTGACAAGATAATGAACTGGTGAGGCTGCACCCCGCCACTAGCGAAGTTTGCTGTCTTCAAAGCTTCCAGCAGACCAGCCACGGGAACCCTGTTTTGATATCTGACGTACGCATTAGCAGTTCGAGCCCGCGTTAATCGATCGGTGGCACGAAGTGATTGCTGCAGCTTCCTGCATGTTCCGCCCTCCTTGCAGAAACACTAGAAGCAATTAGCATGACGATAACGCCTGTCCACGGAGTTTTTAATATTAATTTTGGCACCGCCACAATAGTTTTTATTTTGTTTCTGGATATTACACAAGTGTAGCCCACCCACCACCCAGCCCCCAACTCTAGCTGTCTAGCTTTTTTTTTTCTCCACAAGTCTGCGCAGGGTTCAGATCTTCCGAAAAGATTTTCCCCCCTTTTTTACACACCCAGTAACGAAAACATGAGAAGAAAACGTCTTCTCCGCACAGGCGCTGTCGTGTGACCGCCGGCGCAGGCAGCGCTCGGCTTTTGGGCTCTCTCCACCACGAGAGGGTAGAAAGGCGCCTGCTACTCAGCGGGTAATCTTGCATGAAGATTACATTCGCGGGGGAAAAACTCGCCTCCCCGGCACCTTGGCCATCATGTATCAATCAGGTTTTCATCAAGCGGCCAAGACGATTGGTGCGTTTGCCACTTACTGTTCACCGGTTACGAGAGACGGCGAAAGTTAATGGAAGGAAGCGAGGAGGGCGGGGAGAGGAGGGGGTGGGACTGTCAGCACGGGTGGGTCGTGACAAGAGTTGTCTGGGAACTGCCAGAACTGCAGGAACAGCGACGAGACGGGCGTGGAACGTGCATTTATACGCCTCTGGTGATCTATAGAGACAATACATAAGATCAGCTTGCAGCTGCGACTAGGGGTGCCGCCCCCCCCCCCCCATGCACAGTGCCCACAGGCATACAGACGTAAGCACACACGTAGTCTCTTTCGTTTGCTCACTCGCTGTCCTACCCACATCTTCTCATGTAAACTTTCAATAAAACGACAAACATATACTATGTGTGTATATATACATATCTAGACAGAAAAAAGGAGGGTGGGTTGTCCACAGATAAGAAAAAAAAAATAAGACAGACACCGATGTATCTCATCCAACACGTACGTTGCTGTCTCAGCAGCCAAAACCACAAAGAAAAAGTACAGGGACAAAAGTTCAAATGGCTTGCATTCATCCTCGACACCTCTACATCATTTCCTTTGGTTCTATTTTGCGACTGCCAAGTCCCATTGACGTAGTGTCAGGGCGGAAGATGAGTACAATGCAGCTTGCGAATTGCTCCGTGGCTTCAGCAAGGCGTCACAGCCTGCCTATTTTATCAAATCAGTGAGATGTCTGGCTAATGAAGCGTGTACCCCCTTCTCCTCCATCCTCCCAAGGAAGTTTCCGGCATGGACAGCGACTAGAAATAAAACTAGATCTCTACTGATGCTTGTAACGAACAAGTCGATGCACAGGTTGTAATAAAGTCATCAAATACAGCGAATAACTTTTTTTAAAAGATTGAGCTTCTAGTGTTTTTACCATTTTCACAGAAGGACCACCCCCAACCGCTCCATAAAGGGATTTCTAGGGTAGTCCAACCGTCTACTTCCGTGCATGTCTAAAAGCATTCTCTGAAGCCACAGTTACTGGCATGGCATTCGAACAAGTAAGAGAAAACAGAAACAAATACAGCACTTCTTCAGCGATTAGAACGACCAACTTGTCTACATTAAGGTCTCTCTGCTTGTCTCTAAAGCGCTGTATCACAGCGGCACAGAAAGAGGTTTGCTACATTTCGCTTCTACCTTTTCCTGGTTTTGTCTCTGGACACAGCTTCAGACAAAATCGATGCCAGAATGGCACGGGCTTGGCCGGAAAGTCGTGGAGATCAGATGAATGCATGTAAAACCACAAGACTTACGTGACAGCCTGTCAGAGAACGACCCAGCAGACCATAACTTCTGGTCACTATTTCAGTTACATACTTGCCGGAATGACGGGCTGAGCCGAAGGATTGAGCAGCCTCGTTCTATCGGCTGCGCCCTGCCCGCTGCCTTCTCAAACCTCCAATCCATTTCTAAGGCTGCGTATCTGATAGAAAACCTGCAACCTGACTGTGATTATAAGGCGGATGGCCACACGAGGAAAGAGAAGTATGTGAGTATTTCAAGGAGACACAGCAGAAAAGACTAGGAAATGCAAAGACCGCGTATTCAACTGCAAGAAACGATGGACGGAGAATTTTTAATTCGCCAAACCTCACTGCGCATAACTATGCATGCCGTATGCGTACATGCACGTACACAGGGCACGTACACAGGTACAGGTATTTACCTACCCACGTACACACCTCGTTTATAGTCAAGAATGGGTGAAAGTATATTTGCACGTATTAATGACTGGATGAAACCATGCATGTCTTTCAAAGAACTGCTGGGGGGGGGGGGGGAACGAAGAATACATTTTGACTTCTTTATCTATCCACCACATGCAAAGTTCAGTTAAAGGTTGTTTCCGTCTCAATAAAGCAGCATTAGTGAGAAAACAGGAAACTAGCTGTGGAAAAGTGACTGGCTGGAACTGTTCCCAAGCAGAAGGAAATTTAGAATGATCCCAAGTTGCTGCGAATTTGATCACCACGATATGTCGGTTAGATCCGCGAGCCTGTCTGCCTACAGCTCACTCGGACGATACCCACACAAAACACAAACGCACATGCGCGGACGCACGTGTCCCCTTTAATAATAAGGGATAAAGTTGAGGAGAGGAAAAGAGGGTACAGGTCTCACGGAAAAAAAGAGTCTAATTTTAATCTCACATGTTTTCTTAGCCGTCACTATGCCGCACAAAAACAAATCCTTTATTGAATCTTGCGCTGGTTGAAGGGTTGGAAGAAAAATACATGTCTGCTGGAGTTTCTTCAAGTCGCCAAGTCCTGCCGAAAGGAAATGTCAAGGGGTATAAAGTGCTTACCAAGTAATCTGGGCACTGGCTTCATGCGATTTAAAAGATTGTGTGCCTAAATCAACTTCTTGTCTCATCTGCCTTTCTATTCTTAGTCCCACAGGGAAGAAATGGGCTCCCGGAAAAGCTTAATTGCTGTTTTCCTCCTCCCCCTTTCCCTAGAATTTGACTAAGGGCTAAATTCAATCCACTGCGGCTTTGCCATGAAAGACACAGGTGCATTGAATATAATCAGCACTCATCACTGTAACGCCCATTTACAAGAACTGCCGGCAGACTAAAAACAGGAATGCTGACGTACATATTTACGCGTAATGTATGCATGTGCTTATGAAAAATACAATATTACATTACAGAGTGACAATCTGATAAGTGTTTGTGAGTAATGTTACTACATTAACATGCGTTTGTAATCTATGTATGCGCGCGCGCGTGTGTAAACATAAACAGTTTGTTTCGGCTTATCCGGGTCATCTAACAAACATGAACAGGAGCTCATGGCGAAAACCGTAGCAGCGTTCTAGTGACAGGGACACCACACACACACACACACACATATCAACAAATATATGTAAACTACACTGACACATTATTTTTAAATTACCACTAAATATTTGACTACTTTAAAACACAAATTTTCTTCAAGACTAAAAGATAGCAGCTGAACCAAACCTTAGGGATTTTCGTGATAAAAACCTCTTTTGTATCGTCTGTGTAGAAAGGAATATTTAAGGCAAATCGAGGAGGGTGGGGGCGGTAACTGGTCAAAAAGGCTTACATCTTCACCCTAATGATACCCAAAGCACTGAGTGCAATTTCAAGGGAACCTCTAACGTTTTAAAAGAGAGAGAGGGTGTGAGGGTGCGCGTGTCTTTATGTGTGGGGGGGGGGCGCATGCGTGCGTGCGTGGAGGAGGGAGAGCAAGAAAGAGAGATGGCGTGGACTGTTGTGGCGCAAAACATGGAAGTAAAACAGACAGGGAAGAAGGAACGCTGTTTTGCTTAAATCAACACCATTCATAGGGGTGGGGCGTGTGCGCGCGTATGCGTCTGAAGCACTCACACAGACATGTATAATTTCGTACACATATGCCCAGTCTACTCCCTAACAGTCCTTCCCCAACAGCAGGCAACTTCATGTACATAATACACGTCGTGTGGCCTCCGTCCAAAAGTGGACAGAAATAAAGGCGGCACGGTGCCCGTGAAAATCACAGACGCGTCCTACGAAGCGAAAGAAATCTATTCACACAGCACACAGCCTCTGTGACGGCTTCTGTCTCGGCCTCCTGATGATGTAATTCAATAACTTCCACTGCTACAATCAGACCGGCCAGTCGTGAGGCCTCTTCACGAGCAGTTCCCCTATAGGTAATGCAATATCCTGCATCACCAGATCGTGCCGGAAAAATCCCGAATCGAATGAACTACTCTAAGCCATAATGCACTCGCGGGCACGCTTCCCTCCCTCGTTGGCGCGAGTGTCGGTGGGCAGGAGACACGGGGATCAATGCCTCTGACCCCCTCCGGCCACAGTCGACACCGACGTCTGCTGCTTGCTGTTCTAATCAAATGACGACGACTGCACGCTTTTCGGGGCGGCGCTGGCTAACAAGTGGCCGCACGGCGGGGCTTGCAAGTGAAGAGGCTTGGCCACTGCAGTACTGATACATGGGGTGGCGCACTTTGCAGACGTCAGCAGAAAGAATGGTTCCCCGGGGCTAGGGTGGTGGTGGTTATTTAAAGGGACAGGGCTTCCACCTCGCGGTGATTTCGCACTATGGGGGATGGGGTCGTATTACTAAACTATGCGCTGAAAGAACCGCCAGACTGATGGCTGCAGTAAGATGGTCAGTTTAATGTGCAGGGAGATGGACGAATGGAGTTTGCACAATGTTTAACTCCAGGAAATAATCTTCAGCCACACCAGGATTCGAACCAGCAACCTTCCATCTGCTAGTCCGCAGCTCTACCAACTGAGCTAACCAGGCCCCCTAGCCGAGGCTAGGGGGTCTCCAGTGAACACTAATATAGAAAGACAAGGTAAACCGTGCAGCATTAGGTAGGAAAAACCAGGCAGGCATGTGATCAGGTAGGAGGGAAGGTAGGTATGATGACGGACGGACAGACAGACGTTTAAAACAAACAGAAAGACTACACACATTAAAAACACAGCTAGGTAGAAAGACAGGCAAGCGGGTAGATAAGTAGGAAGGTGGGTTTGTGAGTAGGTATGGGTGGATAGGTAGGTAGGAATTATACGGCCAGGTAGTACGGTCGGTAGGCAAGCGTTAGGTAGTAAGGAAGGTAGCTAGGCAGATTTTTGTACGAGGGCAATGACCGACTGCGACCTTCGACGGACCAATGGAAAAATCACTGGGCCTACATATATTTGACGTTTTCCGTGTCCTTGTAGTGGTGGTTCCTGTGACGAACAAAATAACTTTTATCAGTCCAGTTTTAGTCACACAGGAGGCCAACGTGTTTATGCCCACGCATCTCAAGCAGACGTCTAAAGCAACAAGGGCGAAGGTATTAAAAGAAAATGTTGTTTTTCTTCTCCCTGTCACGCTGTGTGCATCTGCCCAACTCTCTGGTCTGATCGATGCTTGTATCTGCGGTGCCTGCCTCTTGCAGCAATGGCGGCCCGTGGCACAGTGGTGACGCGTGCTTGCTGCCCAGTTCTTTTCAAATAAATACAGGCTGGGGGGTGCGCGTGTGACCTGATCCTGGACAAATTCCGGTTGATCTAGTCTGATATCGAGGGGCTCTCTGTGACGTCCACCTGACCTGGTCACACTACGTCATCGCTTCGGTTAAGACGTCGCCGGAGTGATAAATCGCGCACATAATTTACTTTTTTTAAACGATATCAAGCAACAATTGCAGTTAAACATCAAGGCAATAGTCTTTAAATGGTCTCCAACTTCACTCAGGACTTTTGTCTTCCTCAAAGGTATGTGGAAATCCAGATCAGCTCGGCGTTCATGCAGCTTGTAGCCACACTGGCACGGGTCAGCCTTTAGGGCGATTGATCCTCATACGTGTATTGGCAACAGAAGATGCCAACTGCAGATTGATCCGGCAAGATGATAATCTTGTCAAGCGCTGAGCTGGCGACATTAACAAGCAGGCCGATGGGTGCTCTGGTTCCATGTTTTTTTCTGGGCTGCTCTCTGCCTCCCCCCGAAGACCGCTCCACGTCATTACGCGAGGCGTTCACACACAAGGCCGAGCCTGGCGTGTTGCATCCAATGAAGCAACACCGGCCATCGGCCAGCGTTCAGCGCCAATGACAGCTAGAACGTAAAGCTTGATTTATATCGGCCGTGTTCGTTCTACTGTTTCGTTAACAGCCTCAACATCAAGCTTCGAATTCACTGGGAAAAAATGTATGCTACCCACAGACACCTTGATTTACGAAGCTATTACTGTCTCATTGGTATCTGTGTGTCTTTGAATTCTATTTTTGAGTTAACAAAAAAAAAAAAAAAGCGAACCTCCGTCACTTTTCTAAAGCTTTCACGACCAACAAAACGAACTTAGAGACAAGGCAAAGTTTGAAGTTTGCACGAAATGACGGACAAAAAGAAGTCTTAAGGTAGCGCTTTATACTGACGCTAAATTAAGACGAGAGAGAAAGGGCTTATCTTTCAAGACAGGTGACATGCGTCAAAACTGGAAACCTTTTCCCATTTTCTGAGAGTGAGGTTTACAGGAAACGAGTTTGGCTTGTTAGCGAAATTAGAGCGGCTCTGCTTTGAAACACTCTGCTCCCGCTGGACCCGAGATCTGTTTTAGTTGCACCCCGTTCCATCGGGGTTTTTTTCCTCTCTCTCTCTCTCTGTGGCAAACCAGCGTACCTTCCCAAAACACCCCGACATAAAGGTTTCATCTGGAAGACTTCCACGACTTTTGCGACAATGAAAAGCCCTTCCATAAAAAAATGCGCCCACAACAGTGAACAAGAAAGTGTGCTGCGCACCTGCTAGTTGCGAGATACGACCTGGCCATGAATCAATTCTAACACACAGGCAGGTTTACAGAGAAACCCTTTCCACTTTGAGCTGCTTAATACAGAATTAAAGCGCTACAGCAGCAGTTTACTGTCAAATCATTCCACGCACGCCACTCCAAAGGCCCGTGTGTGCAGCACTGAATAAGACACACGAAGAGCTCCGAGGCCCAGGACACCAATCCGACTGCGGACAGCCAAAGCGTGACAGGTAAAGAGCGGTTGCATCACGTCGGGGTTTTCTGGTTGTTAAACATTTTCAGCTCTCGCGTGCGTTCAGACGAATGTAGGGGGATAGGGGGCCGTTCTGGATGACCAGTTTCTACACGAACGGTTCTCTTTCGCGTTGTCTTTTTGTGGTTTGAAAAAATATTAGAAACCCAGCGTGGCAGGGGGATGTCAGCTGCCAGTTCAAAACTGTCGTCAGCCCGGTATCGTCAGACAATGCCTTGCATGCTGGGAATGCAGAACCAAGTGTCTGAATCATCTCCACGCATCACTAAAAATATAGTCTCCCTGTAATCTTCTCGCCGACCTTTCCCTTTGTTTCGTCTCTCTCACACTCTTTAATAGATTAACTCTTGCACACTAATAGATTAATACTCACGTTCTCTAATGAGTTAACGCTCACACACACACTCTAATACATTATAACTCACACACTAATAGATTAACTCTCACGCACTAAGAGATTAACTTTTGCACACTGAAAGATTAACGCTCCCACACTGACAGATTAACTCATATGCACTAATAGATTAAATCTCACACACTAATGGATTAACTCCGACACTAAC
>SMGT01007518.1:84510-110646 GCA_004794575.1 Lanistes nyassanus
TCTCAGTCCACGTCGAGGATAATGCCTGCACTCGTCTGTAATACCTTCGTCCTTCAGCATACGGCAATCGGCATACGGCAATCGGCATACGGCAATCGGCATACGGCAATCGGCAATCGGCACTCGGCATTTCACATTTCGGCCCTTAACATTTGCGGTCGGGCGCCTATATAGCCCTGAGCGCGGACTTGCCAGAAAAACGCGAATGGGCTTTCTACCCGTTCTAGGTGGAAGGCTGTAGCCCGGAGTGTTATTCGCCCCCACCTCGCAGCCGACCCCCTCTCAGGGTGACGGGTCAACCGAGGGACGGGGTGCGGGTTCCCCTCGCTCTCAGCCGGCTACCTTCCCCGCTCCACCGCGCGGTCTCTCCTGGCTGTTTTGTCGAGCCGTAACAATTTGCTCTACCTCCTGATTGGGTAGGCAACTAGACGCCGGAAAAATCACAACAGTAAGGATGGACGTAGAACACGTAGGGCGCATTGGCCTCCGCCCGCTCTTATGACCGGAAGTGCAGATACGAACGCTCTTGCATACCAACCCAGCCCTGTAAAGCAGCTTCCCAGGTTTCACAAAGCACTTGGCCGCATGATCTAAGTAATAAGAGAAGCTTCCTCTGAGAGATAGTAATGGATGCATAGAACATTATTTTACTACAGTAATATTTTAAAACATCGATTATCTCTCTCCCTGCGGGTTCAAGTATCCTTGACCGGTCTATGAAGGAAGGTCACTAGGCTTTACACCTAACCCAGGTATGTGCCCGTCTAGCTCCCTTTCACATCTCTGCAATGGCCAACTAATACACCCGGGTCCCAACCAGACATTCTTTTTCCGTTCCAACCACTCTCCCCCTTTTCACACACACACAAACGCACACACTAATCCAGTCAAAGACAGCAGACAGACAGGGAACAGGAAAAACAGCTAGACAGGCGAAGAAAAAGCTAGACAGACAATCGGACAAACGCAAACAGATGCAGACTAACAGCCGAGACATCATCAAGGAAGCAAAAAAATATAGATTGGGTTTTTAAGTATACTGACTTGGGTTGGCCTGCATGAGGGTTTTTATCCCCTGTTCATACGTAACGGCGGACGTAAAATACACCGGGGGAACAGTCTTCCGACCACTCTTATGCCCCGAAGGGCAGCTACGAACGCTCACGCGCGCCAGCCCTGTCTCTTTTGTGCATCTTCTCGCACAAACAGCTTGGAGTTTTTAATAAGCGTGGGGAATACGAAGGCGGTTTACTGTGTAGGCAGAGAACTACACCCCTCCCCTCAGTGAACACAGGGTGGACAGGAAACAAAAGCGCTCCCGCCTGTGATCGCTGGAGAGAAACAAGAACTGCTGCATGCTGCACAGAGGTTTGCATTTCCTTCTTGCAATGCCCTATCTAAATACAGGCGTCCAAATGTGTTCCGTGACAACACCGTGCACCGGCCTTCCAGAATGCCTACACCCGTGAACTTTTCCTTCGAACCTAGAGCTGGGGGGAGCAGGGCTGACTGTAGGGTAGATGCCAGCTGGGATGCACGCGAAGTGTGATGCTAGGGCTGCAGCACAGGCTATACCTGTCACACAATCCGTCGACACACCTCGAAAACAAATCCCTTTTTCTAAGACGCTATAGACCTCAACTAAAAGGCACCTTTAAAACTGCGCGCAGGGGCTGGCCTGCAAAGAAAGATTTGTTTCATTGTACAGCTTTGTCTCGTGGAAGCTGGCCAAAAATACAACTGCCACTCGCAATGGCATGAAAGTTCTTATCAGACTGCTTCAGTTTCTCCTGCAGCTTTTTCTTTTTTTCCTTTTTGGTCTTTGTGAAGAAGACCAGGTGATGTAATACCAAGCTGTCAAGAACAGACACACCCACAAGTTGTCATCCCCACACCCTCTCTATCTCTCCTCTCCTCTTCTTTCTTCTCTCAACCTTCCTGTCTCTCTTCTCTCTCTCTCTTTCCCCTCACCTCTAAGAGAAACACTTTACAAAGTGGTGGAAACACTACTTTCCTTTTCATGCTCTGTTAGGCAAAAATTAAGTAAATTAGGAAAAGTACACTGTGTTTTGTTTTCCCGACTTCGGAAGAACGATGTGCGTGAAACAAACAAACAAACAAAAAAAGGCAGTTCAGTGCCATAGCTCTGAGCAGCGGCTCTGTCCTGCCTTTCTCGTCTGGCTCTCACGCCCGTGCGCTTGCACGGCTCGCGTTGCTCCACACTCCACTAGCAGCGTGCTTCATTTCAGCCTACCACTGCAATGACGACCCACGGGGTTTAGGCAAGCCCGCCTGCTAGCTGCAGTGCAGTTTTCTAGACTTTGATGCTCCACGTATACCTCGGAGCGCCCATGCTTTCTGCACTCCATATGTACGGTTTCTTGAACACTGCAAGACGGGTGTGAAATACGTGCTTATCGGCCCCGCTGTCTCTGTGTACCTGCAAAGGTTTTAAGCTGTCATCTCTCCGCTATATACAGCATGATTTTTGATGATGACGACCATGATAGACGAGTTCCAAGAATTTAAGTGCCACTCAACGTAATGCCAATCCTAGCATTGCTCCTTTATCTGACGGCAGGCATATGCTTCCCATTAATACCCACTCTCTTCGCAAGAAATCTACAGTCTTTAAATCCATTCTCTCCGGTAACTCGCTGGCACTCAAGTTCGCGTCATTTTTTTTTCATACACAGCAGGGTCTGTAGGCTCTGTTCGCCTCGTAAGATCTATGGGGACCTGTGCGTGTGGAGAGGTGATATGAACCCTAATATCCCACTACGGTCCCATTTTTCGACGACGAGGAGCGGCAACACACAGGGCAGCACTAATTCACACAGATGGTTTCCTCGGGAGGTCGATCAGTAATTATCTTCGGCCTACGCATCACTGTTCCTCCTTTTCGCGTCTGCATTTTGTCTCTACGAAAAAAAAAAGCGCTTCTGACCTCCATAAATTCAGCACGCATTTACTCTGGCAGTCACGGTTAACTTCTGCCCAAAGGAAGTGCGTAGATCTCCGCGCAATCTTACTTTTAATGAACGACTAGATAAATTTTTTTTTATCAGAAGGCCGCGCTGGATTTGGAATCCGTTTTCTTTTGATGTGATGCGAGGAGATTTCTTTTCCTTTTTTTTTTAAAGCACAGCAGGTTTTTAATGTTCCTTCTCGTGGAACTGATGAATGGAGACGGTAGACTGGCGCATGAAAATGACAAAGAGCAGGGACTGCCACCCGATAAACGTGCGCGCTGTTCCTGGTCTGAAGGCTATTCGCCGGTTACCTGCCCCTGAAACATGAGACAGGAAGACAGGGTGGAGGTGCCAGCGACCGGATGGCTGATCTCACAGCTTTGCTGGCAGGCGAGGCTATTCCGGATTGTCTTCATGCAAAAGGTGCGAAGCTTCTCTTGCATGCTGCAGACTTCTCCTTGGTTAACTACCCCGTCTACATAAAAGAAAGAAAGAAAGAAAACTCTGGCTCTATTTCTGGCACAGAGCTATTGGCCCTTCCCACAACAAAACCACCAAACCGAAAACCAGGCCCATCAGAGTGGTCACCTGGACGCAGAGCAGGCTAAACAAGGCCAGCCCTTCACGCGAGGGCCAGGCTGCGTACGATGTTCGTGGCACGCTCGCTTCCACCTTTGCCGCTGAAAATAAAACCAGAGATCAAGAACGATACGAAAACAAATCTGCACACAGTTTTCCACGGGCTGCGGGTGTGTTGCAAAAACTCGATGCCCTTAATCAACACAAACTCGCTGCAAAGAAGTACAAACAGATTTACACGGTGGAAACGGAGACTCCTTATTCAGCTAAATGCTCCCCACAAGTGCTTTTCAAAGGAGCCGGCTTCCTCTTCTAGAAGCCCAGTCGACTGAAACTACGGCTTTTAGGTCATGGTTTGAAACACCTCCCTCCCCACATCTTTCCTTTTTTTTTTTTTTTTTGGTTTCCCCAAGTGAGTGGGTGAGTGTGTGTGTGTGCGCGCGCAAGTGGGTGGGCGTGGGCGAGGGTCTAATTTTCACTGGTCTTTGAGAGACTGAAGAGATGTCAGGGTCACTCTAAAACAGTAGAGATGGCGCCGGAACTCTGAGCTTGCTGGTTGCTTTCTGCTTTCCACCACCTCCACCACCTTTCTGCCACAGATGTCCTCTGCTTTCACTAAGCGTCCCTCTGCTGTTGTACGCACACACACCCTGACCACGTGGAGAGAGCTGCACGCTTCTGCGTCGACACTCAAATCGCTGTACGGCCAAAACTTCTCTCTTTTCCCTTCATCTTTCCAGTCTTGCTGTGTCACTAGTTTTCAAGAACGTTATGTTGGACGAAAAGGACGGTGTGGGAAGAAAACGCTAGGCACCTGAATTTCCGTTTGACTGCGTTAGCTTCGACACCTCAGTTCTGATGACAAATGTTGCTTTTTTTCTTATCTATCCTTGCATCGCAAAGGTCGTATCTTTGCTAACATTGCAAAATCTGGCAATTTAAGGCACCTTCGTCCCGCCTCATAAAGTCAGGAAACGGATTTGAGTTCCAGTAGATGAATGGCCCATCTCCGCCACCATGCAGCGCCCCCACCCGTCGATCTGGCAGCGATAACAGGTCAGTGCCGCAGTGCCGCAGACTGCAAAAGCCATGAGCACGTTTGTACGAGGTGCTAATCTCCCTCACGGCTAATCCTACACTCTCTAAGAACAACTCAGGTGCGGAAACAGGAGGTACTGTGAACGGGCTTTTCATGGGCTACTTTCGCACCCGACAGCAACAGGAAACAGGGTATGAAAAGATTTATTTGCGCACGCTGGAACAAGTCACTTCTCCCAGAAGGAAGTGCTCTTTCCAACACATCTTGGTACTGGAAGGAAGGTTCGTACGCTTTACCTACACGACACAGCACATGACGAGGTAGACAAAGTTTACACCCGCTTTTCTGGTATGCTTAAGAGTATACCCCCCCCCCCAAGCTTATAAATTGCGCGTTCAAAAAATAATAATATATGCCATCGAGATACTATTTCGTCCTATCAATTCATGCTGATTCGGCCCCCGTGAAACCAGTCTTATGTCAGCGCCTCCTCTGTAGGCGTCTCTGACAGGGTACAAAGGATACACGAGCAGGGCAGAAAATAGGCCATTAAATTCACGGGTGCCTCGTCGGAAATTTTCAGCCAAGTAATCCAGTTAACTGACGTGTCACGTCTCTCAATAAACCCTTTAAAAATGTGGAGCTACATTGTCCCACAATCTCCGTGAAAACGAACGCACCTCCTTCTAAGCAATAAGACGATAAAGTAGCTTTCAACCATCATGGACATCGCTTAACAGTGCCATAGAGCTTTCTCAAAGTTCGCAGGATAGACTGGTGCTTTTAAAGCGTGAGCTCAAATCGATGTTGCAGTGAGGTTTACGACTGTTGGATTGTGTGTACTTTTTATTAGTGCATGTTGTTTTGTTTGAAAACGTGCTCTATTTAAGGGAATCGCCCAAAATCCACGAATATTTTCAGTGCGCAATCAAATAAAAGAAATAACGCACATCTCTCGAGTAAGCTCTGAACATGAAACCCGTTCAGAATAAGTAGCTGGCAGACAAACTTACTTCCCTGTAGTGCGGTGTATATATGGCAGCATTCGGCAAACCAGGACACAGGTTCGTCCGGATTTTAAAAAAAAGGCTTAACCCCTCTTTGCCGTACTGTCTCCGCCTCCTTGCATTCTTGGCACTGATCTCTTGCAGTAAATAAAAACAAGCTGGATTCAAAACATGAAATAGTTCAATACTAAATTAATTTTCAGCTCACCCAGCAGTAAATGCTTTACATCTACTGTTAAGGGCTTACGCTAATAACTCTAATTAAACCCATATGTTACGGGGAAAAAAAACCCGAAAGCTTTGAAGCTTATCGTACAAATAGACGCCTAATGCCAGCATTAAACAGTCTGAGATCAAGTCGAACGAAAACAGCGGTATATAGAACGAGTCCAACTGTTTCCCTCCAAAACGAACAAAAACAACAAAATGCAAAAACAAACAAAAAAAAGCCTAAAAAGAACGCTGTAACAGATCTTTAGCATAAGCACACATACTAGGGGATCTCAATCGAAACTGAATGAAATCTTTGCTTCAGAAGGTTGGGTTAAGCCAGTTTCACCTGGTCCAATGTAATCAGCGACAAAAACTAACTCAACCATCTATATGAAAGATTTCGCCCGACATCTCAACTTCTCCTTCGTGACACTTGAACGAAAACCCGTGTCCGCTTTGAAGATCTGACCAAAGATTCTAGAAATTAAATCCCGTTTTCTTTTATAGAGAGGCGGTGCTTGCCGATGGTTAGACTAGTTCGCTAACGACGTCTCTTTCGATCTTCTCGGACTGCCAAACCTCACCAATGTAAAAGCAAACCGTGTCAAACCGTGTGAAAGCAGCGTAACCACGATATACTCCACCGTCAAGACCAGATACGCTATAAGGAGTTCCAGTCCCTTAAACAGGAAATGACACATAATAGGAAACACAAGTGCGTATCAGCCCACACTCAAACAAAAGGCACGTGGTAAGAGACTGCACAGAATAGCAAGACAGGAGAAAGTTGGGAGAGAATAAAACAAAAAGAGGTGGGGAGACGGGAAGGGAGGGAGGGAGGGGAGAGAGAGATATACGGGCAAACGTTAAGTTGGCTTTGGAAAAGCTGGCGGGCTGGGATCCGCGCGTCAATGTTTTTCACCACGTCGGATCGCAGCAAACTGCGCTCTCTGCCGTCACGCGACGTACTGCCAGTCTTTGTCTGACCTTCCAAGCCGCGTTTCTCCCGCCGACCTTTCCCTGTACACATGGCAGACGATTTCCTCCGCTTCCAGAAAAGTGACTTTTCTTTCAGAACGAGCAGAAAGAAAAAGGGGATCCCTCACGGCCCCCCTCACAGCTTCTTTAGGCTTATACAAAAATCATTCCAGTCTGTGAAGTGCTGCCCTTCCAACCCACAACCCACAACCCCCATTACCTCCCCTGATGCGCTGCATCACACCTTCATTGCACCACGTCCTACTAAGCTTCATTTGTGCTGACAGAGCAGGCGGCTGCTCTTTGAAACTCTCCCTACTAGACTCCAACACTGCGATGCATCGCCCACGGTGATGGATTGTAACCCATGCAGAAGTTATGACTTCCACCAAAAATTGATCCAATGAGCACGAGCGAAAGGATCTAGGACTTTTTCTAACGTCCACTCCAAAAGAAGGACACTTCCTAACTGGTGAGCCACACGCTATGATCAGACGACAAGAGATCCAGGCGGTGGGGAGGAGTGGGGGAAGGGGGGAGAACGGGAGGGAGGGGAAAGAAAGGGAGGAAAAAAGAATAAGCACAATTTTCGGCTCCTGTTGCAAATGGTTAAGGTGAAGGTTAAACTTCAGAGATAACTTTTCAGTGCTCTTACCAAAAGCGTGAACTGGCAATAATTCAATTCTCACCCCTGGGTTCAATGTGCCGATCAATGTTCATTGATTTCGCGTATGAGAAATGCACAGCATAAACGCACTAGAAAGGTCTTACTAAAACAGCTTTTCATGACTGTAACATAAATAAACTGATACAAAAATCGAATATCATCTAGAAGGCAGCAGCGTTACCATATAACGAACAATATTGCAAGCTAACACAGAGATTCCAGGCGACTTGCAGAGATTCCTGAACCACGAATGACATTAGGTGTCGACATAGCATCTTTGCAAGCAAATCGTGTAAATCGGCAAATCGTTTCGTGGTAGTGTCTTATGTTTCTATGCTTGTTAAAGCTGGTGTCGTCTAGAGGATATTCGTCACTCTTTGTTGACATCGCCACCTAACGTCAGTCGGGTTCATCGCTTGTGTAAAATTTCCCCCAGATAATCGAGCCGCTGCACGGGGCAGGCTACTGAGAAGAGCTCACGCTGTTAGGTCGCCAGGAACACCATAGTAACAGAATCATTTCTCTATATCCGTTTCTCTTTGGCAGATATTCTTGTGGAAAATTTTATCTGTGGTTTGTAACCTGGCACTGTGGCAGGCATTCTAGGCTATGGGCCAGGCTTTCCTTTCGCGAAGCACCTGGCTTGACAAATTAGGACGCAGCCCACCCGCCTACCACGGGATTATCCGCTAAGACCAAATGATTCCTCCGTAACTGTCACCTTGTTTACAAACGTTGTGTGTACCTCCTGTTCCCGCTTTTCTCATTTTATGTTTTAAAACCCTCTGAACGCCACAACCACAGACTAATTACGTTGTCAACGAACCTCTTTCACTGTGGTAGAACACGAGATATATAGACTGAGTCTCCCATCTGTACCTAACGAAGATAGGCGTTTCCGTTTTCGTTTTTACTACGACGTCTTCAGTGTTTCTCCCCACAGTGCGTGTGACTGCATGCGTGCACACCAGCAAAGGACAGCACGTGCTTGTGATGTTACCATTCTTCACACGTGCAACAAGCAGCAAAAAGAAACAGAAGACCACAGTAAGCTAATTTGATCAAAACTAGAATACGTCTTCGCCAGCTTGGTGCCCGCCCACCATCCTCCCAGTTTGTTTCCCTCTAGAAATTTCATTAACTTTGAAGTGTCCTACTTTTTTTCCTTTCATTCCGAATTCTCTCTCTCTCTCTCTCCCCGATGCATTTTGCGCGCGCGCGTGTTTGTTTATATTAGCACGCACGCATACACCTACTGCCTCCACCAATCCACTACATATCCCACTTAAGACCGAAAATCTTTAACACACCATTAGCACGAAATCTATTTTCTGTACGTGTTGGGACATACTGTTGTGTCATTCGCTATTATCCTTAGTTAACGACAGCAATTCAAGACGCTGCCGACTAAATATGGATGAAAGTTTTACGGAAATAACTTTATGCAGGAAACCTACACAACCTTTGACCAAAAAACACAAAATGAAAACAGGACTGCAATCTATGTTAGCTCTGGAAAATACATGATCTTCAGGACATAAAGCATCACCTTCACGAACCCACTGAAACAGCTCTTTCCCTATCGGACTTCTTTAGCGCTAGTTCCCCTATGCAATACAAACTTCCGGTTCGGTTTCATAAGGGCACCAAAATAAAACGCATTATTTCAGGTAACATAAGCCGAAAACATAGGGTACGTAGGCCGGCTTTTAAATTTTTTATTTTATTTTATTTTTTGTGTGTGCGTGAGTGCGCGCATGCGGTTTGGTTTTTTGGCATCAGGGGTAGGGTCAGTCGGGTGACTGGAAACAATTTTTTTCGGGGTGGGGGATGGGGGGGAGTAATGACAAAACCGGCAAGACCGAAGGTTTCTGTTAGTGGACCGATCTACGAATAAACTACAGACACCTTTGCAGCGGACTCGCTGTCTCGTAACTTAAATATTTAAACCTCTTCAAAAATCTTTTCCTGTACCGGGCAAAACACAAAACTGAAATGAATTCTACGGTCTTTCTTTAGTCTTCAGCAAAAGGGAGCAGATAAGACTGTCTTGATATCAACAACATTTCGTGAGGCCTCTTCAGCCAAAGACAATGATGTGGGAGGAATCGGAAGATCAAATGAAGTCCAGAGATAGTTCACTGGCAACAGGGTGGAAGCCAGACCTCTGTGCTTTGCACAAAGAAGACGGCGCCGACAGACGTTGGGGTGTTTTGTGAAGCAACAGCCAGACAAGCGACTGGAGGCAAAAGGGCAGAGATGTGATGGCGTTACAGAGGAAGCGGAAGATGCCTGCAACACTGCGCTGTGTGTTGTGTCAGAAAATTGCCGTCTACAGCCAGCGATAGGCATGGACAATGCCAGTATTAGTTCATCAAACACGATCAAAGAGCGGGGGCTTGGGTCAAGCTGGCTAATCCGAAAACGTGCCGGCCAATTATTCGGCCACATGCTCCCACCTGTTCGCCTAGGTGCTGCAAGAGGCGCGAAACGGGACCACAGGCTGGAACCATTTTATGACTGTGTACAGAACCTCTATGACTTTCACATTTCGCGATGCTGACAGTGCGTAAGCACACAGCTAACAACAGCAGCAGCTTCTTCCTGTAGTTAAACGATTTCCTGAACTACCATTTTTCCGCGTCCTTTCCTTCCTCCCATTATTTTCACTCGTTCTCTTTGTCTAAGTTTACCTAATCAGCGCAGTATAATCTTTTTGGACTCACACGCCCACACACGCACGCACGCGCGCGCACACACACACACACATACACACTGTTCTATGCACGCACGCAAATCACGTCGAAACTGAAAATTCTCTACACCTTAAATAAAAAATACTTCACGGCCTCGAAAGGAAACAAACTGCAACCGACACGAGGAACTCCTGTTAGGCGCAAGATGCAGATAACACACGTCGTCCGTCCATTTCTGTCAGACTGGCGTAATTTCGTTGCCTTCATGACAGCACGGCGGCCAATCTGATTTCATCGAATTGATTACAGCTTCAGAGAATTAGCAGATACTGCGCAACCGTCTCAACAGCGTGCTGCAGATCACACAAACTACTGTGCTCCTAACCTCTGCTGAAATATCGTCGGATTTTCTCGCGTTTGCTTGCGCTTCTGGCCCACAGCCATGACAGCCATCTGGCCTACCCACGCACAGGACTTTGCATTTTGCACGTAAACCTATCAACATGTAACCCGCCAGTAATGCCCACTCATTTTGCTTGATTTATGAGTCGACGCGGCAGTCTGGACGTGGGGGCGGGGGTAGGGTTGGTAAGCGGGATGGGTGATGGGTTAGAAATCTGGAAGTCTGCTAGCTGAATGCCCACAACGTCTGACCTCAATCTCTAACCTGTCTGCCGAGGGAACATGCTGCCTTTAGTATACCCACGAGCGAAAATGACGCTTTCTGTGATGGGGAGGGGGTCTGGAAATAGGGGGCCAACTCGGGGTTTTCGAAGGCTGGCTGAAAATGGCCTGTATTTAGGAGCTGGGATGGAGAGAACAAGCACGATCTAGTCGATAATACCCACAGGCAGCAGCGTGGGAAACGGTGAGTTAATGTCCGCCATGAGTAGCTAACAGGCAGCACATCAACTTACCCTTATCAGTCATCGTGCAAACTGAAAGTCTCGAAGTTGATCGATCAGAGAGCTAGGCATCTCCCCCAACCCCACCCTACTGACCCTGCAAATGTCATTGATACGCCCCCTCTTTCCCCGTCCATTTCTCAGATCAAAATGACTAGTTTTAAACGCATCTGGATGCCTTCTGTTCGGTTCGGAAGACAGTTTATGAGCGCCAAGATCAATTGACAAAACCGTCAGCAAGCCGACAGTATATTAAGGCGCTGAAGAGGCAGCGATAGGCAGCAAAATCATTCCGGAACACGAAGCTGCTTAATTGTGGTGCTCATAAATGAATTCTCTTGAACTCGACTGGGTTTCTTCGTCTGTTTAATATACTGAAATCGTGTAAGCTTTGCAGTCTTTGTACACGTGGAATCTCTTGGACGGCATCCATACACAGGTCACCTGACTGTTTTCGTAGCGCTCATAAGACTAAGCCCAGGAACAGTACCGCCTTCTTCCATTGGATATTAATCGTGGTCCTAACCTTTCGGTCAGCTGGTACTAGATAGCATCTACTTTTATCAGCATCACTCATTCGCGTATGAACTATTCGTTCACTAAGCAAGACATCAAAGCTCTTCGGCCTCCTAACTAAACACTTCACAGCCTGACCTATTTCCCAGAAAAAAAAATCAAAAGCAGTGGAGAGGAAAAAAAGAAGATGAGGAGATTGCCATATAAAAATGCGTTCAGACTGTCTCGGTACAGCAGCCGCGCGCGCACATAAAACGTTGGAAAACAAAGACACAGCAGGCAGGCGTAATATAGCCGGTCTGAAACCGTAATCTGGGCGTCTGACGCACCAATGAGATTCGCAGACGTCAGGGTGCCTGACGTCTAACTTCCTGCTGTCTTGTGCCGATGATGTTTCCTAGAACCTATCGGATGTCTACGAGAAGGCAGCAGTGCAGTTCCAGTATCAGCGTGGGACGTAGAAGGGCTGCGCACATCGTTCTACAAAATGCAACATTTGTGGAAAATTTGGCTCTAGGTCCATCCCTTCATATTGTGTGTGAAAGTTTAAACCCCAACGCTGAATCTCCCTTTTCTCCTACAGATCTTATAACCAAAGAAGTCGTCACAGAGGTAGATTCCAACAGACCACATTGTTGTTCCACCCACTTTAAAGACAAGTTAAGTAGTCAGGTTTTGTTATCGTCTAAGTTTGTGATTCCCTCCACAAACAATCCTAACATCTGGTACTAAAACAACTAGAAGCATCAAATTACATTCACATGCATCCCCTTGACTTCTGGAGGTAGGCAGCAGTTAAGTACACTAAAACCTTAGTAACAATTTCACTTCCACTATTTTTAGCATCAAGAAACCGTCACCCAGATCTGCAAAACCTGAAGCTTTGCCCCCTGCTATACAACGAAACAGATGTTCAGCTTTTCAAACAGAAACCACAGTGGTTTCATTTTTCACGGAAGCAATTACTGCATAGTTGGTCTGAAGACGTATCACTCAGGAACACCAACAAGTAATCAAACAGGTTTTAAAACTCACTGAGATCTGAGTACTGCAATTTGAAACGAACAATAGAATTCACAGCAAGATGATTATAACTATCTGGGGTCGTAAGCGATAAAATGATGAAACTAGGGTCCAAAACAGGTGATTAATGAAAGGGAAGAGAAACTGTGATTAACAGTACACGTACTGTGTGTGGGTATTTTTTTAAAGCTGATCTGTCCTTCAAATGGATTTCTGCATGTGTTAATTTGCAGTATTCTATAAACGCAAAACTCTGTTGTGCCCCCTTAACAAAAATGTTCTTTGACAGTAGCGTACTTCAGTTAAAAACGCTGGTCAAATTGCACGCGACAAATGTCTTAATATTATTAATATTTATTAACATAAATCCACAGTAATTCCCAAAATTTATAAAAAGATGTTGTGGCCCAGTGTGGACTATGACTACTGTCAAAAGCACTCAACATGGTGGGTAAATATATGAACTGCACTATATCGCTGGCAACAGCTGGGTGCTCACAAAACGTGTTTACGAGCTGACCAGTTAAGTATTGTTTGTGGGTTTTTTGTTTTTTTTTAAGGATATGAGGTCATGTGTGAAATACGTGTCTGCTACGAAGATGGCCCGAGGACTTTTTTCTCTCCTACCGAATAAAGCGCCAGACAGGAATGACAATCTGTCAGACAAAGAGGATAAGATTTGTTTGTTGGTATCATGACTCAGATGTCTGGGCCAAAGATGACATATATCGATTTTTACAAAGTCTGGTGTCAACCTGTAGGTCGTTGTTATTCTGAGATTTTTCTCTTCTCTGAATGTTTGTGGCTATATCATTCACAGGCAGAAGGATTTTCCCTTGCCTTAAATCTGCAATCACTGTTATCTTGTGGGCGACAGTGGAAATGTGGAATAAGAGGTTTTTAAGATGAACAGATGCACTCCTTGCGGTAAAATAGTCATCAGAAGACTAAAAACAAGTTTCTCAACACTTAACACTTGTAGGAAAATTGAAGCATGCTGTTGGTGTGCTCTGTACTTGCCTTCTTCATAACTGCGCACGTGCGACCAACAGAATGTCACTATCAGTCATGTAACATGAATTCATCTCTCTCTCTTCTTCTTCTCTCTCTCTCTCTCTCTCTCTGTTCAAGCGTGTACTTTAACTACTAATTTCACTTGCTCATCTACGTCAATCTGTTAAATATGTACGAAAACACCAACGACCAGGCAATGTTGTTCTATATGGGGATGTTGTTCAATAGCGGGATAAAGCTAAACTGACTTGACTTCACCTACGGTGTGAAACGCCGAACCAAAAATAGATTTTTTTTAATTTTTAAAAATCCAGTGCTGAACATCCTCACTCGGTCTGACGAAACGAGCAGAGCGAGATTCAGCCCACTGGCCGTCAACTGATAGGCGTCTAGGATACCCTCCCCTCTCCCCGCCGACAACAATGGCCATCCAGTTAACCTTAGAGAACTACGGGATGTCGTATGGTGCAGTCGCTGCCACTTGTGGTGCCGAAGCCACCGAGTCGGACAGCCACAGACGCAGACTAGCGACCTACTCAATGAACTAAAGGAATCTCTCAGTTCCCTTTCCTTTTTCTTCTTCCTCTTTTTCTCGGGAGGGGGGGGGATGCAGATTGTGAGGGGCAAAGTGGGACGACCGAAGAGTGAATATACAGACGTCCTTCAAAAGTAAGACAACTGATGGGTGAGACCCGAGTAGTGGGGCGTGGTATGACGCAAGATGTTTCGAACTGTGTAGCACTACTTCCACAACAGGCTTACAGAATCATTTCACTGAAACTGTTACGGATTCATTAGCTTTTCCTGCTTCTTCTGTAAATTTCCAGTCAATAAACACTGTACTACACCGAATGGCCTCTAGCTGACAACAGAAAAGTCATACTCTGACCAAACAATCGAAGGCCTAAGCCAGCCAACAGAACTATTACTGAAGAAACTTCTTTTCTGTTGCATCAGACTAAAATTTAAACACAAGCACGTAATAAACAATATACATATATCTGTAATTTAAAAGATATTGATTCATCACGATCTCTACACATATATGTCAATTAAGATGAAAACTATGGTTCAAATTCACAGCAATTAGCACATTTTTTTTTTCAAAGTACGTTCTCAAACACTGCTGTACTACGTGCAGCACAGCAACCTCCTCCCACTAGAAAGTCAAAGTTAGTCATCACAGAAGCACTGCTTTTCCCACCTTTATTTCACAGCACTTACTGCAGCTGCCGGAAAGATAAATATTATATCTCCCAGGCTGCCTGCACCGTAGTTATCAGCCCCTCCTCTGGGTCATATAGTTAAACATGTTCCAACTGTGCATTAGTCTCAGCTATCCTTCTGGCTTGGACCACCCCTTCAGCGATAAGAAACTTTGAGATTAGAAGGCAGAAATTTCAGGCAGAAATTTTCGCCTCGATGGCTAGAAAAACGGTAACTGGGGATCGTCCCGGCGATTCGCGCTCTAGCTGATTCCGCTTCCAGATTTAGCAAAGTACGAGAACAGTTCCCCGCCTGCTTGATACAGACCGAAGATGATACAGCAAGTCGCTGAGGTAAAAAACAAAACAAAACAAAACAGATACCGTTTTTTTTTTACCCGAAAAAAAACCCGATGTAGAACGAAGTTCACAATAATTACCCATAGTGATATGCGATTCAAAGGATACAAATTTTAATTACAAAGAAAGAAAAGGTTAAAATAAATAGAAATCAAGTTAAGCAGTCACGTTAAACTCCAAATACAAGCAAAACACAAATAAATGGAAAGAACATGCAACTAAATGTGCATAACATTTATCACAATTTTGATGCATGACCTAACTTCGCTACGTTTTCTCAACAAAGCGTTAACAAGACAGGTGGCAGAGCCTACAACAGAGAATGGGAATGAGCTGCTTTAACAAACAGTTCCAGGAAGTAACGGAAATAAAACACAAAGTAGCGCTTGCCCTCCTACTATCATATTCCATTTATTATTAGGGAACTAAAATTAATCAATGGTGATCTTTTTTATACATCGCATTAATATTATTGCGCAAAATGATCCTCCTTTCTTTTCTAGCAACGCAGACAACCTAATATGAAGTTAACTCATACAGTTTACAAATTTCTTTGCCCTTTGTGGTAGATTATCTTGATGTCAAAGGAATAAATCCATTTACCTAAAAGCACACTTGATTATATATATATATACCGTTATCACCAACAGCAAAATCAGTACAGATAAACTTATGCAATTTTAGTGCGGCTACGCAGACGAACTTTTTAGAATCGTGCAGAAAATGTAGAACTCACTATAATGAAGCTAGAAATTACTCAAAAGTTTTCGAACTGTTTTAAGATAGACTGTTTTAAGTATGTATACACATAAACGTAGCTTCTAGAATGCCTCAAATACAATACACCTTTTTGAATCTCTGGTAGAAAATTAAGCCCATGGAAGTTTCAAACTTTTCCCTACATTTTCTAAACCCCTTAACAATGAGTAAACTCTCAATAAATGCACCACATATAGTACAGTACCAATAGAAATCTCAGCAGCATGATGAAACTGTTCAAAGCCTGGTAGAATCTAGCAAACATTTCTAGAAAAGAATGCAATTTTAGAGACGGATTTATACAGCCATTTCAAGAGTACACTTGTAACGTCCAGAACACAGCTGCGTGTTTCAGGGACACAGCGGAGCATTCTGTTAGCGGAGGCGCACACTAACCGAAGGACGAAATTAAGACAACTGCAAGATCGACCCTTTGTTCGAGTTATTATTTAGGCGACATTGTTTGAAATCGTTTACACTGGATTGCCGAATCTGTTAAAAGCATTCAAACGTCTTTCGCTCGAAAACGCGGAAAAGGATTCCACCTGAAGACAGAAAATCTGATTGAGTCTGTAATATCGCAGGCCAACTGCATCAGCGGGTCGTCTACTCGGCACCGACCCCAGCGGACGGCGGGATACGTGGGTAGTGATTGCGTGCACATGGCAGAGAGCCGTCCGCCACCTGACATTTGCGCTGGCCTGGCAAGCCATGGGAAAAGGAAATCAAACACAGGACCCAGCTAAGGAACCTGCGTGTCTAGAAACGTACAGCTCTCGCTTCCGATACGCCTGCAAAAACATGAGGCAATGTTTCTTTAGCCCACGGAATTCTTGTCGTAAAACACAACAATTCAACAATCATAAACGCACAGTCTGCATGATGCCGCGTTTCTCTGCAGGGACTGAAAGCATATTCTGTTGGTGGCAGTCGAAGTTCAAAGGAAAGACTTGTTAGAGGGTATAACTATAATGTACAGAGCTAATGACGAGAGACAAATGAGATTCTCGGTTACGTGAGACATCAAAGGCCACCATTTCAGCGGGGGGGAAAATCCGTCTTTATTACTTGCGTAGTATGCAAGCCAAACGTTCGTTTAGCCTAGTACAGAAAGTTGGAAAATTGATGCATAGCAGCAGACATCATAAAAATATCTGACCCAAGAGTTAAGCCAAGCTATTTTCCCGCGGGTATCATACTCAAAAAAAAAAGGACATCCAGTGTACAGATCTGCTGCGAATACTGCGGAACATGCAAACTGTCAAAAAACGTACCGAAAGCTATTGCGCTTCGAAGTTTGCAATCCAATTTGTGCTTCTCCAGGTAGGTAGTTAGGTAGGTATTAGAGGGGCCTGGATAGTTCTGCGGATTGAGCTGCGGACTAGCGTGTAGAAGGTTGCTGCTTCGAATCCAAGAGTGGCTAAAGATTATTTCCTGGAGTTTGACGTTGTTCAGACTTCATTCGGCACAATAAAGTGCCTGCCCGCACTGGCCATCTTACAGCAGCTGTCAGTCGGTGTATAGCTTAGTAATAGTACGAAATCATCGCGGGAGGGAAGCACTTAATTACTTACCTACCTACCAACCGTGGTTTTCCAGTAAATGTCTATCCCATACACGCACGCTCGTTCCCTCGTACGCACACACACGCGCACGCACAGATATTTACTCAAGTTGCAATAAACTCAATAACGTCATAATAAATTATTCCAAAGTACTTTAATGGATGGTGGCAGGACTTCGGTGCGAACTGCCAACACTCATGCTTCTGTCTACCTCACTTCAGCCTGCCTCGGGAGAGCTTTAAACGACAGAAAGGTGCCAAAAAAAACGAATAAAGGGATAAGGAAGCAAACCATTAGCACACTGTTCTTTTCATTTCACGCACGATCCTCTCGTAAAGAAGAAGAGCTTTATCCGCCATAAATCTGCCTTTAACTCAAGGAAGGCTGGCGATGCTTTATCCAGTTTGGTACGCACGGCTTCAGGTGCTGATGCCTGCAGCTTGCAGGAGTGTTCTTATCTCTTGTTCATTCGTAAAGGTGCACGTAAAATACACAGGGCGAACGGGCCTTACCCCCGCCGTTATGACCGGAAGAGCAGCTACGAACGCTCATGCAAGCCAGCCCTGGAACGAACCAACGTTTGGTATCCTGATGTCAGCAGCGGCGCAGGCCCACAGCAGTAGGCACGACTAAATGGTGTAATAAAAACTTAATATCAGCACATTCTCGTTTTCAAGTACTTTCTCACCATCGCTACCTCTGGTGCAATGCTTTGATGACGGAAGGCCGTGTGGTCTTTGAATCTGTCTTTAAGCACACCCTTACAAACCAGCATGAAAGTATGTTTGTATATAGCCATCCCTCACAAAACAGTTGGGGGGGAGGGAGATATGCGAGAAGGTGAGACCCACAGCTCATCAAGACCTGACAAAGCGATAACCTTTGCTCAAATGTTTCGAAAGAAAGCCACCAGCACCTCAAAGCACGCTTACTGACAAGTCTAGTCTCTGAAACAGTAAAGGTATAACTAGGGCCAGACAGATCGCTCGCCATCCCCTCACCATGCAACCAGGTTTAAGAACAATCAGTTTTATCGCATCCTTTTCACAGACTCTGCCGGGCCACTAAGCACCGAGGGAGCGCCAAAGGTAAGATGTGAAGGTGAACGCATCTCTCCATTCTTGCCCGATTCTGACCTATCCCAAGTAGACCGGCATCTGGTAGCAACCTGCTTCCACTCAGCAAGCACAGAACTCCGCTAGTAAGGGTTTATTCACCTGTGCTTTGTCACCTGAAGTTGGTTATAAGTATACATTGAGGAATGTTACCCACCTTTTGAGCACTTGCACTTGCACTCTGACCTACTGAAGAACCGATGCGCCGACAAGACGCACGTGTTCTCCAGTTCGCACACGGTAATGTGAGATGCAGACTTGTTCTTCGACCACACGCTGTTTTCGTCTGCTGCCAGATAATATCTTAGTGACTTTGGTTTGTGTTATTGCCCAAGTCGGCGTTCTCGACATTTCGCTGTGGTTCTGTTCACTGCCTCAACACGTGCATTATATCGAGACACATTTCCCCTAACAGCTTCATTTTCTTTAAAGGGTTTGTTTTCTCTCTCTCTCTCTCTTTTTTTTTTTTTTTTTTTTAGGTCTTTGGCATTTACTGCTACTTCCTTAACTGTTCTTGTTGAAAAGCGCGTGGCCTGCGTGCATCTGGTGGGCTTTAATGGTGTGTACATCTATACGTACTAATGTCTCTTTCGATACAAAGAGGCGTGCTTCCATCCAGTACAAACTACTGTCCGTTAAGTGTAACAAATCATGGCGCCAAATTTGTACCACGACCAAAATGCATCCGTCGTCCATTCCATTAACTCCATCAAAAATATGCTTGTGTGGAAGTGGGGAAGGTGGGGACACAACAACAACCGAAAGATTTGTAGACGAAAACTGGCAGGTGCAATCTGGTGAATGCCAGTCAATAAAAATAGCTACAATGGCTAAGCTGTTACGTTTTCAACCGGCAATCAATGAAAGTGCACCAACATGTTTTGGTTTTTGTTGGAAGCACCTTCCACTGGCCTGCAATCGGAGGGGTGGAGGGAGACATTAAGGTGGCCTGTAGTCATTTACAACTTCAATTATCTCCTAGCTGCAGCAGGAAGGTCTTTTTTCTTTACCGAAATGCCTGCACTCCCCAAGAGGTTCGTGGCACGTCCTTCATAATCCTTGGTGTCGGCAGGGTCCCGCGGATGTCGAAGACTCGTAAATTAATTTGCATAACAACTATCACCATTTGCAAACTTCCTACCTCAGTCACGGCTGGTTTTCTTGTTGCTGGCATTTAATACTGTTAATAATTACCAAATATGCCAGAGTCCAAACACTATGATCAGTAAGATGATGGCTCTATTACAGAAGTCACCCACAAAATCCACAAGATGGACACATACATCTATTCCTACACATACATCAGTGACTTGCACTGCAGTGTAAATAAACACAAACATATGATAAATATTCACTGTCTGACACACATTTAAAGTCAGAAGTTGACTTCCCTATGCATTACGAAGGTTTCTTCACGACACATAATGGCATTCTCAAGGTTGATTCAGTAAGTGCAACTGCAGTTTCCATAAATCGACCGTCATCGGAAACAGCAAACGCATGAATGGCTTCACTACTGTTGTGGCTGCCACGCTTAAGTGCTATTCCACACACAAACACGGAGTGGTTCGGGCTCACTGCTGCTAGCAGACACCGATAACAGATAATGAATTTTCACACCAAACAACGTGTGTACTGATTCTTTGCTTTTTGTGCCGGAACATTGCCCGAAACAACCCGAACTCTGCTCTATGCTAGCTCGTGTTTGTTCTTTAGTAAGGCACAGTAAAAACAAAAGAATACTTCTGATTTCAGTTAGACCCAAACAGATGTCCCTGAAACCCCCACCAGGGCTTCCAGAACGTTTAGCTATATCAAGAATATAGTAACTCTTAAGGCTGCACGAACCCTAAAGAAAAAAAAGTCTACTGAGTTTCCCTCTCGTGCTTAATTCCGGTGTTTCTACTCATTCCCCTGTGATGAAAAAGCATCACGTCCAGACATAAGATTGAGGAGGATTTGTCTGCAAGGTCACGTCGCGAGTTCGACAGACCGTCGCACCCAAGCCACGGGCGTGTATGTGTAACAAGATTTTCTCATGCTCTCACCAAGTTCTACCATGCTGCGCATTCATGAGGCAGCGCTGCAGAGGGAAAAATCGGTTGCGGAAAATACAGCCCCAGACATGCCAGCCAGGCCCCGGTGCAAAGAAATCAATCTGTGTAAGCGAACCTAATTAGTCGAGCTAACTGCTTCCATGTGCAGAAAGGTTACGCTAGAAGTGTTCATTCCGATTACAGTCTGCAGATTTGACAACTTGGTACTGTTCTGTTGTATCACAAGAAAAATGTCCTGAATTTTTGGTTAAAGTAGCATCAGCTCTCTTAATTTGTATGAACCGATCAAGCCTCTTATAGACCCACCCCCTAAGGAGAATCCAATATTTCATCTGATGGATCAATGGCTGGGTGAGACGGGACAAGGTAACAAGGGCGCATTTGCCCGTATGCCTGTATCAAACTTCATGTTCGGACGGGGATGGGGCGCCGTCTATTTATTGTGTCAGGACCTGCTTCTCAACCCACGATGGAAGTAGACTGATTCAATTTCTCAACAGGCTGACTCCCAAAGAGCAAAGTGCTACGTGGCTCTCGGAAAACTGTGCAGCTGTGCATGTACCTGGCAGACTGAGATTTTATAATGACGAAAGCTACACGCGTAGTACTGACGAACGCACTATCGGCTGGTTCCTTTGCTCGGGTCGAGATGAAATGGCCGAATGGTTGTCTTATATACTATGTTTCTCAACCCAACGAGTAAGTACCGTCTATGATCTCTCCCCGTTGCTAAGTAAACAACTATGAGAATCTGTTGCAGGACAAAGTAAGCGTTGCAAAATGTATGTTCGTGTGTCTGACAAAAATGAGCACTCTCCCGAAACTGCCTGTCCTCTCCCTCCACAAACAAGCACACAGGCGCGCGCTCCGACGCAACTTTGCACGCCCTCACATCTCCTATGCTCAAGCACTCGTTTACACATGATTCGCACGGAAAATGGCGCTCCTTCCACGCAACCAGAGGAACCAATACCTCGAGAGCAAGGCAGCTTGCTCTGGGGCGTCGTGTGCCCCTTCAACCAGCCAGATTTCCGCTGTACCTGAGAATACACACGACGTTCCCAAGGGCAGCCCGACTGACTTGCTGCGCTGACAGTGGATCACACAGCCCGACGCAGAAGGCCCCTCCCCTCACACCCACTCATCCGCCCTATAACCCCCGCAGAAAAAGGGGAGGGAAGAACAGAAAGAAAGAAGCATTTCAAAGTCTCGCTTTTTGTCTTCTCGGCTCGCGCATCTTTCTCATCTTTCCCATCGTCGCCATTCGAGCTCAACAACAGACCCCCACCTCTTCCCAGGCTCGCTCTCGTAAAAATGAAACTAAACTCAGAAACAAAAGTAGAACAGACCCCCCTACCCCCCCCCCCCAACACACACACACACACACACATCCCAATATCAGTGGTTGCGCTAGACTCAGTCTCGTAGCTGAGCTCCATTCCTTCTTTGCCAGTGACTTGAAGACTCATCTGTTTTAAATTAAATGAAAACTCTCTCATCTCAATAACGTCAACCGTCGCATCTAGGTAATACAAACTATTCCATCTCAACGATACTGACAATTACATCTCAACGATAAAAACAACCCCCTCTCAGTGAAATAAAAGCCCCATCCCAGTGATATAATCAAGGGACATTTCCTGTACCTCGGATTCCTCTTAGCAATATCAGCCAGCGTCACGAAAAGTCTAAGCCCAATAGTCTCCCTTTCTGAAAACCCCCAGTCTGAATAAGAAATGTTAACTACACAATGCTATTTAACACCGCACACAAGAAAGGTTGCCACATGCCACTTCACGGTAGGGACAGTTGATAAAAAGACGACGACTGCTTTATGCCGACTATAATATGGTCAACAAGTACACTGCGCGAAAATGTGCGATAATCGCCGTTTACGCGAGTTATACATCCTTTTCTATTTTTGCATAAACGTATACTTTCAAGCAGTGGTTGAGATAATGACTGCAGAGCAGAGAATGTTAAGATGCAAAATCTGTCGAATGTCCGATCAAGAACTAGAGGAATGGGGATCTGTTCACCGCCAACAGCAGAGATTCACGCGCGCCAACAGCCTGTAGATGGTTTGCAACAGGCAGAGGTCGATTTGGCATCGATTGTGAGCAGAGCTACTGTTCGCCATTCATACATAAATTTGAGACCAAGCGCCTATTGCAAGTCGTATAACTAAATACCCTGCCAAAAAAACCAACAACAACAACAACAAAACTAGGGACTAGCTGGAAAACCATTCTGTGCAGGCCTACTACAGCACAACTGAGTGCTGCATGACCAGCTAGGATTCGACGCACGGCTCATGACTGCCGCTGCAACGGATCGTCACCGCTCGGCTCGTACTCCGCCAATCGACTGGGTTCGCCGGCGCAGTGGTACGCCCTCATAACTGCGGTTTACCTGTGAACTTTTTCCCCATTTTTCTTGTTCGCTTGTTTTCACTCGGCTATCGCTTCCATGGCGGACTCATCAGGTTCGCACGCGCAGCCATTATGGCAACTCAAAACAACCCCGATGCCCTTCTTGCCTTTCAGAGCAGTAAACCTCCGCTTTGTGACTGTGCTGCCAGCGACATCTGGCTGAAATTGATGTAACAGCTAAATCATCCGTCATTTAATTTGCTCAACCTTTCCCTCTGAAAACCAAAATTCCATATGTCGCCCCCCTCCCCCTAACATATGGATTTCCATCCCCATTATGGAAAATGTCACCCAAGATACCGTGTCCTTCAAGTAGAAACTCATTCATTTGACTGCAGCCTTTGCGGCAACCTAATCTTATTTGCACTTGCTATACTTCCCCGCTCTGCGGAAACGCTTAAAAAACGAGTGTAACCTGCCAGTTTTTTTCTACGTTAGTTAATATTCTTTTCCCAGAGGCTGTGCGAAAAACACCACGAACCCATGACACTGACCTGTAGGAAAAGAAAATGGTCATATGCAGATAAATTCCCCAGCATTAGTATCTTCGCGGCTTTTAAATTATAATCTCCAAACAATACAAGGAAATTCAGTTTTAAAGAAAGTGCTAAGTTATGCATTTCTTTGCTAATCTTTTCTTCAGCGGGTTCAAAACCACGTCGCGAAACTTGTCTTGAGGCAATCAAAGGGGGAACACGTGACACCTTTGCAACAAGAACTTCACTGGCTCCCAGTAAGACTCCGCATTCAGTACAAGATAGCTGTGCTCGTGTATCGTCACTTTGACAGTACACTACCATCGTATCTGTCGTGTGTTCTCTCCACCTACTGTCCTGCTAGGCAACTCAGGTCCTCCTCCGAAAAACTTCTTATGGTACCGAAAACCAATCTGTTTTTCGCCCCCCAATGTTTGGAACTCGCTGCCTGCTAAACTCCGGGATGCTCCTTCTCTTGCTTCATTCAAAACACCCAAAACCCATCTCTTTCACCTCGCTCTTCTCTGATCGTACCGAGCTTGTTGGTAACGTTACGCTATGCGAGAGAGAAGGCAGACTGCGAATGTGCAAGTGTGGTTGGTGGTTGCTTTCTTTGTGAGTCTTTATATGGTTGGGTGTGGTGTCTGGATATACTATTTGATACTGTGCATGGCTGCCTTCGTTGTTTTTGTAAAGCGCATTGAGCCCTTCGGGGGAATAGCGCTCTAGAAGAATCATTTTATTATTATTACTTGTAAAGCGCATGGAGCTCTCCGGGGGAACTGCGTTATAGAAATACGCTTCAATAAAATTGTGGCTGCCACTTAAACGGTATACTTACTCCCCATCACCACCACGTTTGCCCCTCCTCCCCCAAATTGATTTTTTAGCCATTCATTGAACACCCTGCATCAGCTAGCCAGTTTAAAATTTGGTTACCAATAAGCATTTCAGAGAATATACTACGGGTCGCTGAACAAAAATACAAAAGAGGGTAGGCAGGATGGGGTACGGCAGATGGACGAGTGCAAGGCAATCAAATTATGGGTTTCATATCCAGATGATCTTACTCTGTAAAGATAAACGATGCAAATATTTTGTAGCTACGAAGGCCATCCGAGTGATTATTATTGCAAAAGAGTGGGGGGTGGGGAGTAAGCGCAACATTTATCCCCAGAGAAATATATTAATGGCCACACATACATCTTGTCTCCTAAAAAGAGGATTATGCATGTAAAACAGTAAATATGATGAACAGTGCGCCTGCAGCGGGTTTTTTTAATCTACCAAAAGCAACGTGTAAACACGCATTCATCTAGGGATGGGAACTCTTCTCAAACGCTTCTGACTTAGTCCTGGCGAGCGACCAAAATCTACGTCGATATTTTCTTACTGTAGTGATCCCGTTGCGCAACTTACCTCTTGATAACAATGTCTAAAAGATTTACCAAAAAAATCCCCCCCCCCCAAAAAAAAAACAAGGCACGTGCTAAAACAGCTAGCAGACATCGGGGCACAGCTTCAGCATGTCTTTGTTGGAAAGTTTTATGAGACTCGAGTACAAGCAAGGAACGAGGCAATGCCCTGCTGCTAACCACAACATGGGTTGTTTACGAAACTTGACAAAATGTGATTACATGTTCGCCTCCGGCCCCCTAAATTTCATCATGCATTCATGCATGCGCGCGAGTATATGCAGAATGCAAAGCATGAGAGTCATTTTCCCTATTTCCAAAGCGGTATCTGGTTATTCCAGCCCAGGCAGTCAGAAAAGAAAATATGCTTTCGTCGCCGACAATGTAAGACCTGAACAAATCGATTTTGATGAGGGAAGAGGTTCTATGCACGTGCGTGGCATCAACATGCACATTCACGTTGCGAGTGAGTGAGTGAGGAAGCCAGCCAGCCAGTGAGAAAGCGAGCGTGTGCGGAAGGAGGCTAAACAGAATGAAGTTCTGCAAAATTAAATTTACGGATTTCAAAACCACGAATCCATCTACAGCAGCAGATTTATTTTAAATCTAATGAAACGCAACTTCCGATTTGCAAAGTTCACCATTTCTTGAAGAGCCAAGCGGCTACTCCATTCACAACTCCTCTTGCAACAACATTCCCACACACAACTTGCCCGGCAACGCTAAGGCAGACCAGCAAAAACAAATGGGTTTGCGTCACTCACTGCTGGGGCAACGTGAACAGCTCATACCACACCCCTCCCCTCTTTCACAAACCCCCAAGCAAACCTAACCAAAAAAAAAAAAAAGACTATTTCTCAGACGAAGTGCATCTGGTAGATCGCTCCGTCTTACACGCTAGAGTTAGGGGGATTAGGTTCTCTGCTACCTTGTTGCTCAATGTTCTCTCTCTCTCTCTCTCTCTGGCGGCAGATTTTGGCGACATCTTTATGTTGTTCTTCTGATTGCCCTTAGTGTTGTTGACAGCAGCAACAAACTTATCCCTTAAATATTTTTCGGTTTCTCAATTTTCTTACATTAGTACACAACGTCTAATTAACGCACCGCATCTCTGTTCCCTGGCAAGGGTTCCACACACGCAGC
>SMGT01007518.1:110680-132662 GCA_004794575.1 Lanistes nyassanus
GGCAAGGGTTCCACACACGCAGCATCTCCCCCCCCCCATTCCCTCCTCTCCCCCCTGCTTCTCTCTCCCCCCTGCTTCTCTCTCCCCCAGTTCTCCTTCCCTCCCTATTTGTTCCCTCTATCCGCCCTTCCGTCACAAATGCAGGTTACAAAGAGGTCTGCAGGTGAACTTTTTAAAAGCGTGTTTCCTGAAGACGAGCCAGGGTGCCTAATCAATTCTTGCCTGAGGTGGGGCCCCTCCTGGCGAGGGACATAGCCCCGTAGGGAGCTGAAACAGCGGCGTGCGCCTGATGACGACCAGATGCAGGCAGGAAGCGCAGTTCAATGCTGCATGAAATATGCTGTCAGGACATTAGTAGAGCTTACGGCATCTTTAACATTCCTTCTTCCCTCCGGAAGAAGTCTGGGTGAGGGTGTAAGGGAGGGGGGACGCTCGTCGTTAGGACTGCACAGTCTTCCTTCTCTCCCCTCTACTTCCCTCTCTTTGGATTATTCTCTTTTTCGATTTTTTTTGTTGGGTGGGTGGGGGAGTGCGTGACGAATCTAGGTCACTTCCATTTCCATCCCCACCCCCTCCACCACTATAAGACCGCTTAAAGATTCTAACTATTTCGGGAAGTTCTCGGGTCGCTAGTTTCGGAATGTATACACTATGCAATACGTCTGATTAAGAACCCCCGCTGTGATGCCGACGCAATTGTTTTCGTGCGTGTAAAGGTTCCTTAACAAACATTTCGCTGGCCCGTCCTCCTCTGCCTTGCCCCTTGAGAAATCATTGCAGTGGGCCCACACATGAATTCCAAACTGGATTCCTGGAAACCCAAAGACACCCTTGTGGCCAATACACTTACACTACCGAACATTTTATTCCTTTTGATGTTCTGTTTGGCATGCACCCCTGCAAACCAGCAGCGTATATATTCAATGTACTCGTGGCGATAAACTTGATTGTGGAAATAATAATCCCAGTCAGTCGTATCCCTGTACTTTCGGGATTGGTTGACGATGAAGTTTGACATTTCACTGTAAATGCAATATTCAGCTAAAGCTATACAGAACACGACCAACACTGTTGTTGTTGCCGTTCAGTTTTTTTCTGGGGGGGGGGGAGGTAGTCAGTCGCAAGCGGTATGTCAAAACTACAAGTTCGTTCCCTCCACGACTTCTCTCTCCAAAAGAAGACCGCACACGCTTTCCCCGAGCTTCCTTATCGAAGCTGGAACAGGATGCTGCCCAGGAAATAATTTGACAGTATCGTGTACTTTTGCTCGAAACGATGACAGTAGCAGTCTTTTCGACCTTCTACTTCCTAAAGTCGGTTTACCATTAGTTCGTGCTTTCTTTTTTCAGATCGTTGTAACATACAGGTGCCCTTCCAGCGGCACGAAACACGCGCTGCAGTTCTGAATCCTGCGCGAATGGCCCTTGGTCATTAAGCGACAAAAAAGATGGTCAGACAACGCGATAAAATCGTCTAAGGCTTGCTCTTATCTGTTCTTTATCAATTCTTCAAAATATGAGTACTGTAAATTGACAATGTAGCAACTTACAGTGATTCAATCACTCAAACATAACGGTGTTGACAAATAATGAGTAACAAACAGGGGCGGTGAGACAGAAAAAGAGACAAGAACAGAGCATAATTAGAATACAGCAAAAGACGAGAAGAATAAGAAAAAGAAGACAAAGGAAGGAAAACGAGAAGGAGCATGTTGGACTGTTGTTGTTTAGAGATCGGAGGCACCTGGCATCGCCTAGCGGTCTTGACTTTTATCGCTTGGTGTGCGATGCCCTTAACAGCATGGGCAGAACACGACTCTGATACCTGCTGTTACGTACACACAAGTACTGCCGTTCAGAATAATGCTTGGGGACGTGATGTGCAGACGCTTGCTACCGGAGATTGTTGAGACTGCCAGGCAACTGTATGACGCGATAGGGATATGCACGAATAACCAAGCAAGCCATTAGCACAGTTTAGATACAGGGACTCATAGGGTGATTCTATAAGCGCGACGAGGAACTGCGTTGTCTGGGGAGGCCCCCACGGGGATGTCATAAGCAGTATAAGCAGTAGAAAGTTCATGAGCATGAAGTTATTGATCATTATATTGTATCAGCACTTCAAACTCAAAGATCGCTTTTGTGAGGGCTCCGAGCAGTCAATCGACGTTGCTTGGAAGTGCTAAAAGGAATGTCAAGCATTCACGTGGAAAGAAAAACCGCCGTGATGCCCCCTCCCCCCGCCCTCCGCTTACCAAGTAACATTCTCTTCAGCCCGTCCAGCTACCGTCCGCTGACTGCCGGCAACGCTCATACAACTAGCCTCTGGTTCGGTGCAACATCTAGGGCAAACTGGGAGAGGGGGTCGAGAATTCTACTTAAGCCAACCAGTCGCCTCTGGTAAAACAGTCTAAGCTAGCTCTTACTATGCTCTCCTGCTGCTTTCTGCCTCGCTAGCATGCTTCTGCTGGGTTTTATAAAGCATGGAAGGCTACTACAGTCTAGCGAAACGGGTCCACCTCTTTGAAGCACAAAGCACAAGCAACAAAGACTGCTGACGTCGGTGTGAAGATGAGCGTGTTTTCTCTGTGTGACACTGAGCGGCTGGAGATCAGAGGGTGCAGGAAAAGGACCTCTCTTACTTGCGGTGATCAACATGGTGCTTTGTCTGTTATCCAAAGTAGGTTGAAATGAACGACACCAACCTTCTATCCAGTACCCACAAATCCTTCCATACCCAACCTTTTCAATTTCTGGTGTCAACTACAATGTGGATTACCATATACCATACCACAGGGAGAAAAAAAACATCTAACAGACAAGAGCGCACTAGAAAACATTCATTCTGTACTTCCCTGCACCCTTCCCTCCAAAGACAAATACTCCCCACGTAGGAAAAAAAAACAAGAACAAAATGGGGCAGCATCTACAACACTGAACTAACCAATCCAAACTGACACCTCTGTAATGTGGCTGCTAAGCAGCGTTGGTTACTACATAACACATATCACTCATCATGCCCAGATAGTTGCTGAACCATTTAACATCTATATTTCTAATACATCCTCTTTGATACCACGCAGGTCTTGGCATTTGTCTTTTGTTTCACAATGTAAATTTAATTTTAAGTAGATTACATTTCAGATCTAAGAATAAATTCTGCTGATTGTGTATGATAAAAGCTTTTGAATGTACTACGCAAAACCGTTTAACCACAGACATGCAAACCAATTTTTAAAGCAAGGAGAAGATTAAAAAGCTGTATACACATACTTTAATCTTTCTTCCCTTTCCTACTTATTTCAGAGGCCTTCTAAACAGAGACAAGAGACTGGAAAAAAGACTGTTTATGTAAGGTTTATTCAAGATTAAAATATCTCAACACCCAGAAACTGGCTGAATAATATCTATTTTAACTTTTTGCTGTGCATCTGCCAGCAATGCTCATAAACACAAGCACAATCCACTCACCAAGTGAATCTGTACAAAGGTGGATACAAAGTTCTAAAGCAAAGCCTAACAATACAAGACGAGCAGGCTGTTAATCAATGATACATACACAATGCCCTGAGACTTACCTGTTCCCTTCCTGACATGCCATAAGAAGCCATGTGGTAAACAACATCAGCCCCCTCCATGACACGTCGTACGGCATCGTACTCTCTGATGTCGCCCTGAAAGAAAACAGTGCATAGACAACGTAAAGTAATTTTAAACAGAAAACAGAGGAGAAATGGAAAAGTGTGAAAATCCACACCTTCTTCCCCTCCACAGAAGTTTCTACAAACACCTTGACATAAATCTTGTGCATGTGCAATTCAAACAGGTCTGACTAGGATTCAACAAACATCTGCCAATCACTGAACTAGAAGGATATGTTTTTCCTTTCTCATCAACAGTGGCCTAAGAAAGCATTTCTGTCATCTCAATGCTTGGCTTGGTCAAGCACGGTCATCAATTATCTGAGGCACCAGGTGCTTTTAATGAAGTTAATTAAGCAGTTTAGGTAAGCATCCAACGGCTGTCTTTTTTTAACAAAACCAATGAAAAATCGTAAGGGCACTGAGAATACTCTGGTGTGCAAGCACTTAATTACCGAAATCAGACAAATTATTATTTGCAACAAAAATTTTGCAATAAAGAATGTGCCTCATTAGCTGGCAAAATATGTGACCCAAAATGGCATTTCTAACTTAATAGCTATTGCTGTAGTGATTCAGACAAACCAATCTTCGTATGATGCAGGATAGGGCTCACCTGGTTTATGAGCTTTATCTTAAGCACCAATAAATCTTACACATAAACATGTCATACGAAATTATTTTATCAGTCCCTGTAAAAATTACTATCTTCTTTCCCACTCTCATCTTGTTAAAGAAATAAATTGAACCTATTAAAGTTTCCACATTGCTGTAGTAAAATGCTGACAGCAAATAAGCAGTCAGCTATATCACCAAAGTTTAGCCATGATAAAAGTATTGACAGTACAGCAAAAACAGTCAACAATTTGAACACTTTGGGCAGCAAATAAGCAGTAGACTATGACGCCAAAGCACTGCTCAGAAAAAAATTATCATTAACTCAGTTAAAGTAATTAACAATTCCAACAATTCTAATAGCAAATGTGTGGTCAACTATGTTACCAAAGCACTGATGAGAAAATTATCAAAGACACAGTGGGAAAATCTCAGACGTGAGCAACTTTAACGACATGTGCAAAGTCAATGTTTTCTTATCTGAGGCTGGTAGACATAACAACTTGAGTGACATTCATCATCAACGGACACAAACAACAACTAGAGTTTGACTGTCATTACATTCATCATCAACGGACACAAACAACAACTAGAGTTTGACTGTCATGACATTCATCATCAACGGACACAAACAACAACTAGAGTTGGACTGTCATGACATTCATCGTCACAAACAACTTGAGTTTGTCTGTCATGACTTTCATCATCAATGGATACTGCCAGCCATGCAGTGGGTCATCTATTTCTAACAATAAGATGGAATAATTATAACCAACAGCTTTTAGGTTTAGCAACAGTGTTGTTTTAGTACATCCTGGATTAAAATGCTCACAGAATATATTTCCCATCATGATTATAAACTTACAAATGCTTCTTCGCTTGCTTCCAGCTCATTACTTATCTATACCACCTGGAATTTTATTAATTCCACTGAACTGCTTGGTAATGCTGCGCCATGGCACTGTGTGCACATGTACATCATGCAAATGGGTGTGTTGTGTTTATGTACGAGGTTGGTGGTGCCTGTGGTGCATCTTTCTGTGTTTTGTATACTGTGTGGGTGTAACTTACTTGCACTTTCTGATTTTTTATTTTTGCTTACTGTTTCTTACTGTAAATCACATTGAGCCCTTCTTCAGAATTTCACTGTACAAGAAAGGTTCATCATCATCATCATATTTATTATTATAATATTATTATACAAGCAAGAAGATCAGGAGTAATAATTTCCCAAATGTAAAATATTCTAGACCTATTGACCAAAAGACATACACACAATAATAAGACTTCAAGAAACATTTTCCGGTACTGAAGCAAATGTTCAGAGGCTGGAAATTTTGATGGTACACAGACAGCATGAAGCAGGATCAGTGCAACTTCAAAAGCCAGAAAATAAAGATTCTAGATAGGCACACATGCCATTCAGCTAACAATGGGGTCGTATGGGCTAGAAATTTTAATGATTACATATTTTCACAGCCACTCACAGTTAAACATGCATCATAGTTGTAGATTTTAGTCAGCAAGAACACAGCAAGAACACAAAGACATAACATTAATTAAAAATATAAATATCACATTCTAGTCGTGTGCATTTAGTCGGCATCCACAGGTGAATCAACAGCACAAGAAAAAATCTCTCAGATCCTATGACAGAAATAGAATCGCATTGTGATTTACAGATAAAAGACACTCCTTTGCCTTTGCTACTGAAAATATTACATTCCCTTCCTGAACCTTTACTGCTAGAAGCATTGGGTTCATTTGCTTTAACTCTTTTTTTTGGGGGGGGGAGGGGAAGGGGAAGAGAATGCATAAAAACCAGTTCTGCTCATCATTACGGACACAAAGATAATTCTTAATTTCATTACCAATGTGCAGTTTGCTTGAGATTAGAGTGATTTCTGTTCTCTCTCTCTCTCTCCAGGTAAGCATATGTGGAATGGGTACATATACAGTGCAGCATCAACACGGACCATAAGCATATTATAATTACTGCCTTTACCATCACCGCTTTCAAATACCCTGCCAAAAGACCACAGGTATGGTTCTTTCTCTCTGTTTCTCTCTCTCTCTCTCTCACAGATCTTTTTGGCTATCATATGTCTTTTATGGTCATTTTTTTACTTTAAAGGGTATGTACCTCTCTGACCTCAAAAAAGGGCAAAGCAATGAAAACTCATTTTTACTCATGTTTACTGCAAGATGGATACTATGATCATGACAAAATGAATATGAAATGAGGACCTGAATAAAATCCATTCCATCTTCAAGTTTCCAAGCTGGCTCCCTGACGTCGAACAGTCGCACTTGATGGCCCTCTTCTGCCAAATTCTTTCCCAATGAAAACCCTGGATATCCTCCCCCTCCTGTTACCACATGCACCTCTGATCTGCCTAACTTTTGGACACTGCTTTTGCTCTGCACTGGCATTGTGTCTAAGTCTGAAAAATATGAAGAATTTTCTATTATGTCAAAATGCATATCAGTAAATTGAGTGAATTTGTATTTATATCATACCCTGGATGATTAAGCTTTCTCTATGACCAACATTCCAGCTTGGCCCCACTAGGGGGCTTTGCATCTTTCACGGATCTGTAACAGCCCATTTTCAGACTGTGCATGTCGGTGTTTTCATGTATGTGCATATGTTGTAGGGGAGGGGACAAGAAAACAGTTACTTTAAGATTAACACCATTTCACAGATTGTATCATCAACATAGCTTCAAAATCAAAAATATGTAGAATGACCTGCTGTTATTGTGCTCTTCTACTGCACAGACTTAAAAGATAGTTGATCGATATTACAGTTGATCTATGTGTGTTAGCAGTGTGTTTGTTTCTTCTCAACAAATTAATAGAAATTTTTAAATATGACCACGGTACATGTGTACTTTTTGTCTGATTCTTTGCTGCCATCACAAAAATGACGTGCTCAAGAACTTCAGTCGACGAGTACTGGAGGCAAACCCTAACACTACAGTATTATATTATATAACAACTTGTTTTCCTTCCTCGCCGAACTACGGCATTCGTTTAAAAAAAAACATCAGTTCACACGTTTTAGCGATAAACATTTTTTAACTGGCCATCTGTAGTTTCCAACCCGTTCGTAAGTCTTTATACTTGGTAATCATGCAAAAAAAAAAACTAAAAACACACAAGTCAACAAATCTTTAGAACTAGAAGTTGTATGTCCAAAGCACAATCAATGTTATCACAGTTAGGGTAGTTGTTGTGCAATGATACTAGGATTCTACATACACATGGGTGTTAAGATAACATACAATAAGTTCAAAATTAAGAACAAGAGTTGTACTTCTCACAGTCGAGGCTTACAACTGCTGTTCGAACATATGATAGGCAAAGAATACCACTGAGTGCCTGCAAGCGAGGATTTTATGTGTGCCGCGTGACGGTTTCCGACCAACCTATGTTTGTCGTAAAGTGTTGCTATCTCACTATATTTATTATTAATGCACTGTTTGGATGCTTTTTGCGATCTTTCGTTAGGTTTTCAAGTTTAAATTGTTATCTTTATTACGAAAATGTTTATTGAGACGATCGTCTGAATTTACCAACATCGACATAATGTTTTCGGCTTGTCGCCATTTTACTCCATGGCAACGTGTCAACCATGACTGCCCGAGGTCCTAATGTTGGTAAGGATATTATGTTTTTGATTCACTCTGTATGCATGAATTCTTTTTCCTTTTTGACTCATCACTATAACTTAATTTTATTTTTACAAAATACTGTATAAATGTTCTCATTGTGGGAGAATATAATGGCATCAAATTATCGCAGCATTCCGATAATGCACTGATCGATTGTTCAATGTTGTGTACGAGCACTGCATGGTCTGTGCCAGACCAGAATCACTCAGTTTGAATGGCGTGCGGTGGCCTCTGTGAACTTTTATAGGTTTTTACTCTGTGTTTGTACTTTATATTTTGGGGAAATCCAGTGGTGCCTGCTTATATATAGATATAGACAGGGCATATTTTGTTTTTAAAAGCAGTAGTTTCTAGATGATGTAAGCACTGAATGGTTGCATCTCACCTAGGAAATGTTTACGTTTTCGTTACAGCAGGGGGAGTATTTCTAGAAGTTTCCTAAACAGACAGAACAACACCATGTATGACAGAGCACCCCGAGACTTCAGTTCACTGACTGGGTCTACTGCTGCCCATGTTGGTCCTGGCAGTTATGACCCTGACCTTCCGAGCAAAGCACGACTCAAATCAGGTGATCCCATATTTACACATTGATGAATTTTCAGTTCCATACGATGACAAACCATATTTCTGGTATTACTGTTTACAGATTTAGCTGAGAGCATTACATCTATAATAACAAGTTTTGTTGCTTAGAGTATTTAGAGGTATAAACAGATTTGTTATATGCAGATGTGTGTCTAAGGAAGTAAGCATTGAAGTCATGGACACTAGATATGTGTGGATGTCTGTATATGTTCAGATGTATATTTTACATCTGGTTGGGGTATATGCATGTTTGTGTGTGTGCATGCACATGCAACTGCATAGTCACACATAACTTCTTAAGGATCATGAACATTTATCAGTTCAGTTGTCTTGGTCAAATCCCTTCTTTTAGTCAATGATATGTGAGGGAACTTTATAAACATTTTTTTTTCCTCTCAGATGGGTATGCCCCATTCCTGTCCATGACAAGTCGGGACACATTCCCAAGTGTTCGTGATACCGTTGTTGCAGCCCCCGGGCCTGGGCATTATGACACTGCCACACTGCAGCACTCTGTCAAGGTACTTACAATACATAATGATGTGACATGTCATTAAGTTAAGCCAAGGAAAGCTGACGTGCAATGAAGGATGTCATGCAGCATCAAACATTCCTGAGCACCACCAAGCATTTTATTTTTGCTATGTGCTAGCCCTTGCAGAGCCTCAGCCTCCACTCTACTGTGTAGAGCTTTTTTTTTTTTAGAAGAATGCCATTTATTATTATCAGTGTGTAGCTGAACAGGATCAGAAAAAGGGGTGGGGTGGGGGGACGGTGAGACTAATGAGTGCTATCTATCATTTTTATTTTCTCTTCGGGTTGTTTAAAAGTTTGTTTACAGAAATCTGCGTGTTTCTGCAAAGAAGCAATGTAGTTTAATTACGAATTTTTTTTCTCTGTTTCTTTTGAACTCTAGGGTGGACATGTAGTTTTTCCAAAGGAAAAGAGATTCAAGAATTTTCAGTCAGATACCCCTGGGCCTGGAAGTTACAACTATGAGAAGATGGACTTGACCCAAAAGAGTGCTTCTGCACCGGAATCAGGAATGGGAAAGGTATCTCATTCTCTTTAGAACATGTTTCCTTGCAATCTTCTGCAGACATTTTTTTTTTACATTAACATTTATTCATATAGCACACCTATGACTTTTTCTTTAAAAAAATTGAAAGGAAAACTCAGAGAATACTAATGCAAGTAGATCCTAGGACTGAAAAGCAGAATGTGCGAGGATGTGGATATATATTTGTGTGTTAAAGCTTTATCAGACATGGCAATGTTGACACCTTTGCGAGAATTGCTGGAATATGCAATCATTACAAATACATTTCTCTAGCATGTCACCATGGCCATGTGAAGACTGCTGGGGATGATGGGTTGTTGCGCTGTGTTATGGCTAATCATGCAAATTCCACAAACTTCGAGTGGACTGAGTCAACTTAGATAGGTCACATGCTGCTGCTAGGCAACATAATGTGGGGCTCTGGGTAAGCCATTGGCACGTTCTTCAATGTGTGAGGACAGTGTATAGAAATGTATGCGCAAAAAGGACTTTCCTTGCTTTGGGCAAACAGTGAACATTGCCGTGTGTGAGTAGTCCTTTAGATGTGGTTGCATGCATGTTTTTGTTAGATATGTGTATGTGTGTGTAGACACACATGAACACATGAAAGTGCATGTGTGTGTGGACACACATAAACACATCAAAGTGCATGTGTATGTGAGGGTGGGTGAGTTTATATGTGCATGCCCAGACAGATGTGTGGTGGGAATTATTGAGGGAGATTCAGGGCGCATTTGCGCCTGTACAGGCATGTACCAATCACAGTATCTTTCAGAAGAAGAAAAAACACACTCCAGTGATTCTCTCAAATGGTTTGGTTATTTTCTGTTCCTTAGGTCACATGTTTTGATTTGCCTATCGAATATTATGTTACAAACAAAAATTTAAGAGAGCTTCCTGGCTTTTTTTTTACTGAGTAGACATTACTTGCATATCCACACCTAAGAAAAGTAGACAGCGTGCATGTGTATGTGTGTGTGAGAGAGAGAAAGATAGAGAGAGATAGAGGGAGAGAGAGCGCGTGAAAGAGAGATTTTAATATCTTGAGAAAATATGTGTGCCATTCAATGATCTGAAACTGTGCTGGCAACTGGACAGTTTTGGAGAAATGTAATGGACGAGAGTCAAAACAGCTGCACTCTCCTGAAAAAAAATCAAAACATAATTTACTGCACGAACTTCTAATGTCAGAAGAAAATAAAGTTATACCTACAAGATTTCTAAACGTTCGCTGGGGACGCATTCACTGAGAGTCGCGGGCACAGAAGGTAGACTTGTCCCGCGCCTGCGATTCGTGCCCGAGTTGTGCAGCAGTCATATGGGGTTGCTTCCCTTGGTCCGAAAGACCGCAGGCTGCAGGCAGCTTTCCAGCAGCGCGAGCTGTGCACATCTGGAGTTCTCATTTTTAAAAGTCATCTTCTAAATGTCTTTTCTTGTAGATATAACCGATCTTTACTGTCGGGATGGATGATTTTGACAGGCGTGCAGTGGTAAAAACATTTTAAGGCACTTCTCTTAGAAAGGGTAACTGTAGGTTACATGTGAAATGTTTCTCTCTACTTTTTCCCTCATTTGTTGGAATGATTCCTTTTGCTTGTGTTAGCTCATTTACCAAAAAAAAACCCACTTGGCCAATTCGTTTCATTATCAACACGTTAAAAAAAGTCCTTATCCCCTCCTTCCTCTCTCATTAATAATTTTCATCTCTATATTTTATTTTTTATTTTTTTCTTTTCGAAGAAGGAAAAGGCACACACACATCATTCAGTAAACTGCCTCATTAGCAGGGAAATGGTATGTGGTTGCACATTAATTTCTCAGAGAGGACGCTAATGAAATGGACTTCTCAGCTTCTCGCCTTTCATATGTGGCTAACAAGCATCAGTCATTTAAAGAACTTCCCCATGCACGCCACTCTGTCTCTGTACCTCCATTTCTTTCCTGCAAAGAGAGAGAGAAAAACAGAAGTTTGTAATTTTAGCCCAAACATAAAAATTTCGGGACTCTTTTTCTTAGAATATTTTACTAAATCTTGATTGCAAATGCAACACAAAACCTCTTTGCATCACCATGCTGGGCAAGGTGCCTCCACAGTATTTCCCTATGCTGTCACCATTCTTAATAGAGGTTTTGTTTGTAATTCATTGTCTAGTCATGAATGGACTTATTCAAATATAAAGTGAAATTTTTTTAAATATGTTTGTGTTATAATCTAATTGTGCAGTGGTGCAAAATAGTTTCTTTTCATATCCCTGTACAGAAGTTGTTTGTTAATCTGTTTCATGCCAGCTTGTGAGCAGCAGAGTGAAGTTTCACAGAAAGGCAGAAGCGCCGTCTATTCCATCCAAAGGTCTGGCTTACGGCTATGAGGAATGTGAAGACGGAAGCCTTAGGAAGCAAGAGCCTCCGAACAAGGATGCGACCATTGGACCAGCTTTCTACGCCCCAGTCTATGTATGTATGCTGTTAAAGTCAGACTTGTGTGGGTCCCAGTTGCGCTGAATGTAGCAGAAGCTTTTACTTTGCGCATGGTCTATATAGATCCTAAATCTGATCAGCTATGCCAGTCGTCAGTTGTGAGGATAAACTAGTCCTTAAACACTGGCAAGCTGACCAGGCAAGAGCACTGAGTGCACTTCACCTTTTGAGTAGGACTTCTAGTGATAGGTGTCAAACCCACAGATAGCCATCTTTCACAGAACGATATCATATAGGTCGAGCTGCACATGTAAGACCTGCACTGTGTGTACATCAAAGCGAAAGGACTTATGGCAGGGATAACACAATATGAAATGAAGACTTGAGTTGTCTGAATAGAACAGCTTACTCGATTCTTGACAAGGACTGAGACACCTCTCTCTCTCTCTCTCCCACCCCCCCCCCTCCTTAATATTGACATAATTTAGGGCTGGCAGATGTCCTGTGCCCTGGAAGCAACACTTGAAAAGCATTTTATAAAGGTAATGAAGAACATCAGCAGTCGAGATGGAAGCGAACATTAACTTCACAAGTTTAGAGCGGAACTTCCAACGCACTGATGGGAGATGCGTGAAGAAGGCTGTAGATCCGCACACTTTCAGGCACACGTACAGAAATTAAGCCTCTGGGGTATTAACCTTTGGGACACGTCTACCAAATGTAAGACGGACTAGATTGTCGTCGGGGTTCATGATACAACTCGTCGAGGCTTAATTGACATCATCACCCGCAAGTGTGCATCATCAGTTTCATATCAGGAACCTGCCCTTGACACCTTCTCATCCCTTCGCTCAGTTTTCCGCCAGTGGAAGATCTGTCGTCTGCCTGCGAAATCCGTGGAGAGTGCCCACCGCCCGGACCTGCAACCCAACCATCTGGGTGATGATGGACCTCAGAATTTACATTCTGCTCCTGCAGCTGATCTGTTTTCTGCACTGCCAGCTGTCTAACTCATTATGTCTTCACCACTCAACTAGCTGCCCACATGTTCTTGTGCGTTCTCGTGTATGTGGTGCCTGCATGAAAGAAGATTAGAGATATAATCGTTGATTTCTTTTCACAAAAATATATAAATAGTGCCTGTAACTATATCAGGAAACTAATATTGGATTGCAGCATTCGTTCTATTATTTTAATCGCTAATCGGAGGGTTTTTAATTATCGCTACCCGTCTTACAGTGGCCAAAATCGTTATATCACGGGCAGCGCAGCGGAAATTAATATTGTAATGTATCCTCTGCTCATCTCTTTCGTTCGCTTGAATTCTAATTAAACGACATCCGATCTTTTTTCCACAAATAATTGAGTGAAAGAAGAATAATTGAGTGAAAATGGATATCATCATTTGGAGCCTGAAGGGAGGGGTCTGTCAGGGTTACGACTGGAGAGAGACTTCCCAACCAGAGATGGCGCCACTGTCGTGATTTTCAACGCAGATGTGCACTTCGCTGGTACTGGGGTGGCATCTGTTATTGTTTGGCGGTTGTGAGGTTCTGACGATAAAGTGCTGAGCCGCTGGTTAACTCGTTTAGCCTGCAGCAGCACTTCAACAAAAAGCTTGGGGCTGACAGCAAAACACGTAGGGGAGATGACTGTGGTCAGTGCTACCACAGACTGAACATGATGAATCCGGTTCCAAGTCACAAAAGCTCTTGATGCTGGGCGACAAGAAAACAAAGGACAAGGAAAACTTGTGGTACTTGTGCATGATTGAAACGAGAGAAAGTTCTGCCATTCGAATGAGCCAGCCAATCAAATTTTTAAAAAAAACTGACACTGGTGTTTGTTACCAAAGATCGAGAAGGCTGGAATGTTGAAATAAAGAGAGATTGTCCAAACTTACAGAAAGAAGAGAAGAACACGATGGTGCTCCCCTCTAAACAGGGTGATCCCTCACGTCGCTCATAAGCGAAGCAATACGACGGCAGCATGACCGTTAGGAACACGCTAGTTGTAACTAAACTAGTCCACGGAGTCCCGCAGAAACGGTCGCACAAAATGCCTTTTTGCAGATTTTTCAAAGCGTTTGACATGCACTGTCAGATGAGCTTTTCGTAGATAAACCTGCTTAGCGAGCAGCAGTGCAACAGCAGATTTCTGTACGCGATCATTGCGGATTGGCAGCATGTCAGCAGCTGACAACCCTGTTACCTTCAACACGCGCGCGTGCTTGCTGTTACATAAGCGACGAAGTGTATGTCTCACATTGTCATCTGAAACTAAGACTGAAAAATCGAACTCAAAGCGGGATTCACAAGTAAAAGCGAACTTTTTACATGAAAATGAAACGAACGCAACACTAAGTGGACGGCAGCCAGGGCATGACACGGGAGCAGTGCTGCATATACATCGATTGACCACCCGTGATCGGTCATTCCCGTCGAAGGTGCACGTGACACTTCTGATATATCTTAACTTAAAATTTGCACGTAATCTGCCGTCAGAGACACTTCAGACACTTAGGAGGATTAAGCCCTGGAGGTGGCATTTCCTACCTGGCGGTGGATCTGTCCGCGTCTGTCGATCCGTGTCTGGCCATTTCGAGCCCCCAAAGGGTACATCAAAAGGCACACTGTGTCTTGCCGCTACGGTCTATTAACGTTTAAACGGCTGTCATAGCATCACCGATTGGCGTTGCTGTTGTCACGGTTTTGTGAACACAGGGAAGCCCCCGTGGAGAGAGCAACTGATGGCTGGTGAAAATAGTCCCGGCGGACAGAGGGACTCCATGCTGGCCTGTGTGAGGACAACTGAATGAGACGGTGTTTTTGTAGGACGATAGACCCACACCCAATACCCGTCACGCAAGGAGCGTCAGGTGCGATGCAGAACTGAATAAAATGGCCGTATGCTGAGTACAGACGATAACGGATGCTTCAGACAGTTTGTGGGTAATATTTGTTACATGGAACTGTCATTTGACCAGAAATAGAACAAGAAGGAAAAAAGTCTTTATATATTTAAATGTGCGGGGTTTATTACTTTTTAAAGGGGGCGGAGAGGGGTCTGTAAAGGTTGCGTCTTTTTTTTAATCATGGCGTACTGGCTCGCGTATCGACGCGTGCGCGCACACTCTCCCACTTCCTCCTTCACCCACAGAAAGTTGTGTAAATTAGACTTCCACTACTGCTATAGAACAGGACACTAGTCTAACCCACTGCGACGCACGGTTTAAAGTTTTACAGTTTTGCGATAAACATTTCAAACAGGCTTACAGTATGGTAAATATTTCCTCTATTGTATGCATGCTGATGTACGGATACAACTTTACCCCAGGCAGTATAGGTATACCAAATAAAATCAGTTCGTTCATGCTCGTTTCAGGTCCATATACAACCAGATGTTGAATGTAAGCGTTATCATCATAACCTGTTCTTCTCTTTCTGTAGCTATCATCCTGTCAATCACTGTTCTCCGCTACCTTCGACAATCCATTGCTCCTTTTTAAACCGAAAATCATAGTTGCGTTATTACACATTCCTTCGCCTTTTATATTATTCATCCGGCTCAGAAGACGACGAAAAGTATTTGTTTTGCTTTGTCTTTTCAACTTTCACCACTCTGTGTGGCACGTCATCTGAGCTGACGTTATTAATGAACTGGGGATGCAGTGATGTCCCCTTTAATTTCCCTTTGTTTACAGAACAACTAGCAATTTGCTGCCAGTGGCTTTTACAGCTGTGTTGACTTGTCAGGTTGCATGTTGGCTATACGAAATTTATGCTTAATTCCTGCACAAAACAGTTTGGCTTAGCTTGCATTAGCTGGATATAGTACCTGTTTGTAGTTTTTAGCTAGGGAGGTAGCAGTGTTACGTTTGAATTTCGTCCATTTAATACTGGATAGTCAATGCAGAACAGTAAATACTGTATAGACATTCATCTATGCTGTAGTCCTAGAATACTGGAGATCTAGTCGTTGCATGATCGCCTGGAACGAGAATGGTCTGCGTTCAGATACAGCTTGATTAATTTGTTTAATTTTGAATAAAAACCTGAATTGATTGGCTGATAAAAGAACTCCCCAGACTTCCCCTAGGCCAATAAAAAGGACTAGTAACGCACACAAAAATTTTTTTTCTCCCACACATTTCTGTCATTAAAGGATAAGGACAGGTTTTTTTTAAGGGCATACGAGGCAATTTCATCCGATACATCCATCGTCCGACCGCGGGCCGACAAGTTTAAACAATCAGCCAGCATTGCCTTTTCATTGTCAGATGATTGCAGGTGCATTAGACCCGCCTTCGTTGCGCCAGGATGACAAGGATCAATAGCCGGACTGTCTAGAACCAAATAATTTTGTTCATGTATGATTGCTAAATTCTTCGGCAGCTTACCATTGTTGTGTCCACAACTGCGATCCAGTAGCATTTAGCACTGAAGTGAAACACAGTCGTGCGAAGGGCAGAGAGTGTACAAAGAAAGCTGCTCTAGACCAGAAATAGCGCCGTATTTATGGCTACACGTGCAGCAATTTTCCTACCGCTTCGAGGAATACAATTATTCTTCGATAAGAGCCCGTTCGTTGTGTATACATGTGCGTGCTTGCGTGCGTGCAAGCGGAGAAGCATATAGGCAGACATATACATATAATCCACGTTCGCACAAATAGGCGAGAAAGATAGGCAGACGGACAAACACTCGGTTCTTCATTTTCTTATTGATGTATCTTTTGACACCAAATTCCATAGCTTTTTTCTTTACGTCTCTGCTTATGTAGACCGTGTTGTAATTTGAAACACGTTAGGCAAATAAAAGTGCACTTATGGTTAAAATTGAAAAAAAATGCAATTGCTGCTTTGCTACTTTCCGCATGCTGTGCATTACGTTACTTTTTGGTGTCGGCCACAGTCAATCTTAACAATTAAGTTTAACGGCGAGAAAATTGTTTTGCGCAATGTTTCAGCGTATGTATTAGCTCTTAAGCTTAAAGACTCAAAGTGGTAAACAATTATGTTTTCCTTGGAAGTTCAAATTAAGCATAGATGTGAAATTATTATACCAACATGTGGGTAAGTGAGTATGTCGAGGCTGTGAGGTTGAGCGTGGCAATGCAGGACGCACCTATGTTCACATGTGGCAGGGGTCTGCTGCCCAAGATATAGAACGCTTGCCAAGCAAATAGCGATCATTGAAACCTGCTTGTAGCTACAGCATAACTAAAGCGTTACGCAAGTTGCCTCTTAAGGCCTCCCAGAAGTCATAACCGCATTCATTAGGAACGTCCTAGGCCTGTGCGTGGTGAATGGCCCAGACGTACGCGGGCTGTGTGTAGCACAATGCTTCTGTTCCTCCTCCTTTGCCGACTGGGGCACAGCAGATCAAGAGAATTGCAGTCGTCCTTATCAGAATCCTTGGCTTCCTTCTACATGCATGAATTCTTTTTAAAATGTCACATGGTACAAAAAGATATCGTGTTCACATAAATCACCCACCCGCATGCACGCAGGAAAATACGAGTGCAAAAGCAAACAATGGAGAATTCACTTTGAAAAGCGGAAAAAGAATTAAAATTGGGTGAACTCTGTGCTCGTGTGTTTTAAAGACCAGTTGTAGTTGTTTCATGTATTGTTTGAGCTTCGCAGCAAAACAGAGATAGAGGGGCTGAGGGATTTTTTTTTAAAGTTCGCCCTGATCGTGTGCCACATTTTATTGGTAGCTGATGCAGGCTGTGGATCGCGATATCGCCATTGGCACCATCTCTAGATAAATCTATATGTGCATGCATGTTAAGCGCAGTACGCAAAAAAGGTAATTGCTGTGGTGAAGGCGGTCTTAGCCATGTAGTTTTGAGGCACTCTTGATCTTTCTTCCCCGAGGTTCGCTCAGGTCGTTACCCATGCTGGTTGAAACCCCAATAGAAAACTGAATCACCGAACCCGGTAATCGTGCAAACGTTTTGTCTGCTGCAGGAGGACACGAAGGCCACAAAGCAGTATAAAGGAGTCCATTTTGGCAAAATGACCTCCCAGCGGACGGACTTCGTCACAAACAGCGGCCCTGCCCCCGGGGCCTACGATCCCTACAAGGACGTGCACGCCAAGGCCGAGAACACCAACATCTACGACAAGGAACAGAGCGTGCGGGTGGAGTCCAGCATACCCCGCTATCCCGACCTCATCGTCAAGGAGGTGGAGAAGATGGTGAGTCCGGCAGGCCGGCCGACCAAAGTCGCGGGTTCGTCGTCTTGGGCTGGCTTGCATGAGCGTTCGTAGCTGTTTTCCGGTCATAAGAGCGGTCGTAAGGCCCGTTCGTCCAGTGTATTTTACGTCCACCTTTACGTATGAGCAGGAGATAAGAGCGCCCATCCAAGCCAGCCAAGGAGTCGTATCTATGCCTGCTTTCAAGCTATACGTTGCGTGTCCCATGCCTTGAAACTAATTAGATTAGGAAGCATTTCATCAGTGCCCTCTTTTCGAGCGTGAACGGGGCCTGCGTACGCGCGCATGTATGTGTGAGTGCGTGTGAGAGAGGGAGAGAAAGAATTAGGGTGAGAGAAAGAAATAAGGAGATACAACAGAAGAGACGGCGAATTCCGGTAACTGCTTTCAGGAACCACGCGCCCCTTTCATCGAAGTCTATTCTCTGAATTCCATTTCGCGAAAAGTCTGTTCCGAACTTAATGCCCTAGTGCTTTACACGAGGAAGACATTTTCCAGCTGTCCTATGTAATAAATTTTACTTTGTTAGATGTAGGCTGGTTTTGGCATCAGTACGCATCTACACATTATGAACACTCTCTCATCCTGGCAAATATTTCCCGCAGCGAAGATCCAAATTCAACAGTTATTTTACGTGAGACGAATCAAGGAGCCCCCTAGCAATACTACACACTGAAAAGTGCGATACAATATGTATACAAGCGAATGGCCTTGTCTACACAGAAACCGTACATTGCATAAGAAACTGAAACAATTTTTTCAGTCAAGGCTGCTCAAGTGAATGATTCCTCTCCTCACTGCTTTCCTCCACTCCCTCTCTGTGCCCTCCCCCCCCCATATTCCCTCCCCTTCTTTCTACCTCCCACCTTCCCGTCTCTTGTGACGCATCTCATCGCTCGCTCGATTTACACTGAACGCCATTCATTATCCTGGAGTAGTTGCCCTGTTTATCGCAGATATATATCCTACCACGAGATATTAGACTAAACTTAAGGAAAAATATTCATTTTGAGGAACAGTTTAATAATATAGTTAGGTGCGCGATAAGCAGGACGCTGGGGGAACCATATGTTCTAATCGCTTTCTTTAAACTTCCTGCACCAGATGCCCACGATTTTTTTTTACTCGTTGGAAACGTTGCACACATTTATCGTTTGCTGTTCCGGTTTTTTTTAATGTTTTGGGAGCTTCTGGAAATTAAGGGTATAACACAACACTGTAGTAGCAAAAATTGCGGACGCACGCTTACTGGGCACTAAGAGGAGAATTTCTATATAGCTCGCAAAATACATATGCAGTTACAGTCTTGAGCTATATAATTCCACTCTAGAACTATATAATTCCCTCTAGAGCTGCATAATTCCACTCTAGAGCTGCATAATTCCAGTCTAGACCTTTATAATTCCACTCGAGAGCAGCATAATTCCACTCGAGAGCTATGTAATTCTGGTCTTGGTCCGATCCGTTGTTATATAATTTCATCATGTAGCTATACAATGCATGGTGTAGCTTACAGTTCATGCTACAGCATCGTGAATTTTATACCCGTATCTCGTGTCTTTGCTACGGAACGCAATAGCATGATTGGAACTTCCTTTTACGCTAAATTTTATGCATCCAATACAAGCATTGTTTAGTTGTAGAGCAGAATTAAACAATTAGAGACTGGAATTGTATGTATAACGGAAGTGCTATACAAATTCCCCCCCCCGCCCCTCGACGCCCCATACATCAATATAAAGTTGGAAGACTGCTTCAAAGCCTATAAAGATTTGACGCCATACCTGAAAATTCTCAGGATCTTTTACAGCTCCGACTGCTTTGTTAGTTGACAAGCACCGAGTACAGTCCCAACAGCATTTGTTAGAAGGCTAGTTTGTCTGTGCAGCAACCTTAATATAGCCGCAGGCAAAGATGTTACTGGCTTACAGACTTTTGATTAAAAATAATAACAGAATTACCTAAAATGTCAAACATTTACAATTTACCACCTCCTACTCAGTAAAGACAGTGGTCAGAACGTCATTCGGGATAATAATACAGCGAGGCGCCATGTTTTCGAAGTTTTTTCAGGCACTATTCTCTCTTCGATTTTATTTAATTAATGGTGAAGATGAACTAGCCTAATAGCATTTCGTCAACGCAAAAGTGAAACATGGGTGTCTTTGGGGTGGGAGGAGGGGCAAAAGCTGCCTTTCTGCCCTATGAAGGGTGAGCTTAATCCGCTTAATCACAGTGCTAGTAATGAGAATAATTCGTGTGCCCTTATGACTTATAATAAAATGGAACACCTATCCTTCCAAACATTAATGAGAAAAGAGCACTCTTCCTGTCAGATTACAACCCAATTAAGCGCACACACTGTTAGTGCGAAAAAAGTACTCCATAGGTTTACTCATGACCAGTGCCAAGACAGGGGAAATACACCGAGAGAATGTACGAGAATACGAAGTAAAAACTTAAAAAGAAAACATCAAAAGATCTTTTTACTGAGACCAAAAATAACCAATTCTTTATTTTCAAGGGGATTTTTTTAGTGGGGGAGGAGGGGGTTCCGAACGAGTTCAGAAGTTTACACCAACTCCTTCAGTTATACTTTGATTTTCAGAAGTTATGAGAACATTCCCATCTGAAACATTTGAAGACAAAGCAATTTTAAAGAAATATATGTATATAGACATTGTGCAATAGATAGCGGTCGTTGCGAGGTTTTAGACCAAAATGAGTTAATCAAACCTTTTCCATTATTTTTTTTAAGGGGGGGGGGGGGTCATAAATAAAAAATGCTTGTAAACAGCAAGGGAGTATTTGACGCTTGCTTCAATTAACAAGCCCAGCACTGTTTCACTGCAGTCCTTCCCCTTCCTTCTTTCTTCATCTTCATTTCTACCTTTCGTAGGCGTTGGGGTGCATACGAATTCGCTTGTAAGATTGTAAGAACGAGAGAAGAGTAAAGAAAACGAAATCAGAACAAAACAAAAAAAATCAGAAAATTGCAGATCTTCTTGTGGCTGGTATTTGTCTTGCAAACTTTCATCGTAAGCGTGATCTTTTTTTAAAAAAAAAAGGCCAACAACAAATCGTTATCTTGAATGATTTGCCGTCCGCAGGAGAAATTAATGTTTGCATTGTAGAAAGTTGTGGAAGTTTTGAAAGAGGAAATTGACAGGAAACCCCATAAATAATCCCATAAACTGTACCGTGCTGTTCTGGAGCCTTTTGATAAAGTGCATCAAGTGTGAATGAGACTATTAATCTTTCATCTGATCATTCGGAGCCGTCAACAGCAGAAATGTTCAAGATCAGAAGCAGTCGCCCTGGACTTTCAACCCCCCCCCCCCAATCTGAGAGGACAACTTGCGTCTATTTTGAACTTCTAACACATTGTTTTTCTATCGTTTCGTCTTTTGCAGACACTTTGAAAGGAAATCATTAGACGAGATGGATAAAAGGGTTAGGGTTAGGGTGAGATAATATGACTTAGCATTTGATCGGATGTGAAACAGCACGTTAATGGGGAAAAAGGAGCGTATTGACTTTGTGCCTTTGTGAGAGAGAGTAAAAATTGTTTGGTGGTGTTGGGGAGCAAGATAGTGGGTGAAGTAAGAGATGGTTTAGAAGTTTTCTTATATAAAAAAATATGGTTTGCAATTTCTTGCTACAGAACATTTTATTGTCTGCAGCCTCTGTAGACTCGTGTGCAGCTTTGTGCGCGCGGGCTCGTTCGTACACGTATTTAAAGACGGGGGGGGGGGGGG
>SMGT01007518.1:145545-201151 GCA_004794575.1 Lanistes nyassanus
CCCCCCCCCCCCCCCCCCCCCCGTCCTCTTCCCAGAACCTCGCGAACCCAGTCCTGAATTTTCTGTACGCAGCACCATTACTGTCAACAGAGATGCGGGACTGAAAGTTTCAACCACCCTTAATACACCTCCATTTTCTACGAACTAATCAGGATTTAGTGGCGTCGGCTTTTAGCAACCCACAGACAGATCTCTCAGCGTCTGTATTATGTTTCCTTAGCGAGGAGATACGAACGAAAATTCGCCAGTTTTGCGTCCGGCATGCTGATGTGCCTAGTGAAACAGTTTTTCTATGCGAAATGGACATTTGGGAGAAGGCTGTACTTAAACACCAGACAGATAGAGCACGTTATTACGTTCCTCGGACAGAACAGGGGTGCCTTGTGCGAGAGGCAAGCGTCTGGAATCAGCTCGTAATGATGCCTGTAAACAGAAGTAAGTAATTGCATGTCCTTCTCCAAGCTGATGGCTGTAAAATTTGTATAAGGGAGTGCCCAGAGAGCTGAAAATAAGCAGATCGTGCTAGAGAGAGTATGTTTTGAACAAAGTTCTCTATAACTTTTTTTCTAAACAGCTGTGTGTATTCACATCAGCGTCCGGAATGTTCAAATCTGAACTAAAAGGGGCCGCGAGGATTTTCTGAAGTTTGCGAAAAAGCCACATATCTTAGTTTATTTATTCGAATGGCCGACTAATTCAGAAGTAGGTCCTTAGGCTTGGAGGAGCATCTGTTGAACGTAATCCTACAGTTGGCAGTGTCAGGTTGTTGGGAGTTTGGTACTGGGAGCAACTTTCTTTGTCAGGAGCCTCCCAGAACGCGACTGTGCCAGTCTATCCGCCTATCACATGGAATTCCAAAACGCCATATTTCACGCAGGCTTCACCAACAGGAGGGAGCCAGCAAGGCAAGTTACGTCAAAATTTCTCGTTTGTCGGAGAAATAAGCTGAGACCTCCAGGGTCTGGCCAGTCTTGTTGCTTACTGCTTAGCGTCGAGTCAGCAACGAAGAGTATTTCATGATATCATGACGGGGCGGGTGGGGATGGGGTGGTGAAGAGTGCTGGGCACAAAAGAAGGGGAATCTATGGTTTGATATCTGACCACAGGCCAATATCAAGGAGGATAAACCAAAAAAGCAACAAGCAGGCGTGTTCAGAACAACAGTGAACTCCACTGGAACACTTTAGGTGCGGATACTTTATGGTGACATTAACTACTTGTTTCTAAATTAGTATAATAGCTGTTGTTGAGACTGAGGATATGTAAAGACACCAAATAAAAACTCTGCTAAATTTACGAGCAACGTGGTGTAGAAATTACGGTCTTAATTTAGGAGCATGACATGTGGAGAGCATGCATAGTGATTTCATCTTGGCATAAACATATAACGAACAAACAGTAACTGCGACTACAAACGCTTGCCCCGACAGTTTCACACACTCGTCGGCAGCCATCTTGTTCGCGTGTGCCGCCGATTTGTGTTCACGTTAGCTGCTGGCTGTTTGTTGGAGTGGGCGAACAGAAAGGGCGAACGTTTGTCAGACCTGAACGCGCCTAGCATAACAGTGTCCACATAGTCGAAACCTGAGTTGCAGTACTTTAGAGGCTCAGTCAAGGGCCGGAGTGTTTTACATCTTTTTCAGCAAGGCATTTCTGTGTAATACCAAATACGACAGTTTGGCAGCCTGAAAACTGTATTCTCAAAACGAGGCTGGGTGGACTTCAAAAGTTACGATAAACGGACGAAGATCTAAATGAGAAGCGAAGAGTTCGGATTGACAAAGCCCATTCGTGGTGAAGCTAAATAAAATAAAACAAGAATCATTCGGATCTTCCTTAGTCCTGCTTTAACTTTAACAATCGTTATAATTGTCGGCTTGACCTCACACGAAAGTGAGCTCCGTGTTTATTGTCATAATGGCCTCACATGATCGGAACGTTATGACGTCTTTGTAACCCCATCCTTGTTCATCATCTCTCGCCATGGCAACGCGGTGTAGGTAGCTGGAGTGGGAGGGCCTTGCGACCCTCGGTGTCTCGGCGCGGCAGTGATCCTGCGGTTTCCAGGTACAACGGGTTTTAAAATGGCTCGTTTCCTGCCTTTTATATCGCCTTCTCTGCCACGTGACGTTGCGCGATGGGTCCAGCCCCCCACCCCACCCCTTCCCTCCGCCCAAACAGACTCCGATTTATGGATTTATTTGTGTGGTTGCCTGTCTGGTGCTAATTTTCTGGGCATCACGTCCTGTACCCACCCGCTCCTGGACGTGTGACGTGGAGGGCGCCAGGATAGCTCTGCGGGTAGAGTTGCGGACTGGCGTGCAGAAGGTTGCTGTTCGAATCTAGCCAAAGATTATGTCCTGAAGTTAAACATTGTGCAGACTCCACTCGGCCACCTCACCACACGTTAAACTGCTTCTTTGTCCTGATCATCTTCCTGTACCCATACCTCTAACCCGATCACCCTCCCCTCTCCTCCCGTGGTGTGAAATCGATCCAATATCCGCATTTTAAGAAATCTATTTTTCTTTTAACAAATTGTGTGGCGTCCTTGTGGTATTAACATGCTAATACTCTTCTTCAATAGCAATTCTCTCTGTCTCTCTCTGTCTCTCTCTCGCTCTGTCTCTCTCTGTCTCTCTCTCGCTCTCTCGTTCGGTGTTTCATAGCAAGTAGATTCTCTTGCGTGATTTTACGAATCCTGCTTCTGCATGTTCATATCTCCTTAATCTTATGTTTGTAAAAACTAAGGGGCTTATGTAGCAGAAACACTTCCTAATGACCAAACTTTTAATAACATTTCTTGGTTGTCTTGTGTTGTCTGGAGACAGTGACAGTTGTGTTGATAAATCGCGATGTCACGTTACATGCAAAAGCCATCTACTGTAGAAAAGGGCAAATAAACACATTTAAAGATCGTTGTGGAGGCTTTTTAAGACAGATCAGTTACATGACTTCAGTTCCAGTTACGTTATCATTTGCTCAAATTACTGGTAACGGCCGTTTAAATGGATGGCATTCTAATACCCAGACTTTGGTCGCGGTGGTAGGAGATCCTTACTTTCAGACGTTTAGTGTCCGCGTAAAATCGGAGACTGTATTCTGTTTTCGCCGTCCCGGCTGGAAACAAAAGGGCGGCTCGATTGTGTGTATGCAACTCATATCCCTCAAGTCAGTACTCACAATAACAGTTTTATGCCTTCCTCACACGGTACGACTGAGTGAAAATAGACGTAAACGAGTAACCCTGCAAAAAATGTCACCAAAAGGATCTCTTTCTTTTTCCCATTGTACATTTCCTCAACGAGACAAAAGCGAAAACGGGTGCTGCACATACGATTTCAGCCCAGCCCGAGTCAGTTTATATTATTGTTGTTTCAATACTGTTGGACCATGTACAGTTGGCAATATTTTCATCGGTTTCGTCGAACAGTGTGGGCACGGTATAAGTTGGCAAGTTGGCGCTGTGCCCTGACTTGTGGTAGATGTTACCCGCCGGGGTTCTCGCAGAAAGAATGAGTTACTGACGCCCAGTCACTGATGTCGGTAAGGCGATCTCCCCCAGACAGCGACGAACGTTTTGTGATGTCAGCTCGCGTTACGAGCCGAGCGCACGGACGCTCAAAATATACGAGCAGCGCCCCTAATCTCTTGATAGACTTAATCCTCCATTAATCCCTGGCCCAGGACCGGGAAGGCCTCGCCTGACACAAATGCAGGCGGAACACAACAGGCCGGTAAGTGTTGTAAAAGTGTGACCATAGACCGGGATCAGCCGGCTGTCCTGATATTGAGATAAACGACCCCTGCAGACGTTGGTGTCCGCGTATGTCAGGCCCTGCCTGCTTTGCGCTTGAGATTGGTGACTTGGTGGTGTTAAAGGCTAATGGAGAGGAAAGTTAGTGGCCAGCTATTCGACTGCGATTTGTCAGCGTTTAGCTGCCACTACCACAAAGAGGAGGGAACACCGCAAGGGGCAAGCCAGCGGCTCTGTAATCACCGCTATTCGCGTCACGTAAACTGCGAAACACAACCCGTTGGTCTTATCCCGTTAAACACTGCGTTGCCTACCGCCACACTCCGGCTGTTTCCCACATCAATGATTTTGAAACTGTTCATTATCACAGTCCGGATTTCTGTTAGTGCTGGACATGATTATCAGACATTTCATAATTATGTCTTTGGTTATTTTACGTCTTTGCTCGTGTTCTAGGATTGGGATAATGTATTTGGTACGAGCTGAGGTTCTGTCATATTCAAACAAATACACTGTTGCTTGTGGTCGGAATTTGTCTTGCGTATATACTTCCACTTCGACGATTCAAACTAGATGCCGGTGACAGTTTTTAACTGCGGTGCGTTTTGAGCAAGCTTAGGAAATTCGTTATTCGGTTTGGTTGACCGTGACAGTTTTTGGTGTGATACTTTATGCGCTTCGGCGTGTTTTATTTTTCGGAAAAGCTGATCAAATTCAGGCCTTGAATTATCTTGTAAACAAAACTGTCCTTGAAGTTTTTCTCTTCACGGCTTGGGCGATCCAGTGCATGGCAAAATGCCGACAGTGCAGCCCTGCAATAAAAGTCCGCGAAGTTACTCAAAGAAAAAAAAAAGGAGAATAAAAGAGTAGGAGGGAAGAAAAGAAAAAGAACAAACTCGTACCGCTGATTTGAAAAGGAGATTCAGTAAATTTGATCACGTGCCCTAGAGATTTAAGAACTATTGCTTCTGTGACTCTGATAAGAAGTTACAGCTCCATCGCTCCTTTTTTATTGCACCTAACGGGATTCCTTCGGGTATCGATGATTGCCACCCGAGTTGGGAAAAAGAGAGTTGGACGATTGAGTTAACGACAGCAGAGACCTCAGAGCAACAGAAGACACTTCTGGTATTGTGCTCCAGCCTGCGAGTGCCTGAGGGACGCTGCAACACTGGAACGTGCTTTTTGAGCACTAGCGGGACCAAACAGATACAGATGTGACTGGCAAGCTATCGAGCGCACGTGCTGTAAGCGCCGACGTGGGAGCAGCGCTCAGGCTCCAGGCACGGGATTGTGTTCCTCCTGCTTTGACATTGCAATCAGCCGCACGAGGTTACGAACGCTACATAGAGAATTCTTCTTTTAAACTGGCTATAGTTCGAGGGTGTTCGGGCTCCAAGATTCCTCTCTCTCTTTCTCTCTTTGTCTCTCTCACACACACACGCGCGCGCACATACACATGCCATTGAAATCCAATCATCCGTTAAAGGCAACCGCTTCTTGTCGTGACAGAAAAGCATAAACGCATAAAATGATTTTTAAAAATTGGGAGAGGAATGAAAGAAGCGAAAAAAGAATTTGACAAAGACAGCCTAGCAAAATTGGAAATTCGGCAGGGGCAGGGCACCCTCATAATTTCTTCGAAAACAAGTCTACATCCTAATGCGTCCAGGCCGTCGGTGAGTGCATCTGCCATCCTATCGTTGCCGTCTTTTCCAGCTCTGCTGCATTCAGTTAAAAGCCAGCTGCAGGTAACGCGCTGCGGACACGGAGATGCTGCACCAAGACGTTCCCCTTATCTTCTGCCTTCTCCCCTGTGTTCCTTTCCAAAGAGCTCTGCTCTCAGTTCAAACTCGAGTGATTTCTCTTGGAGGAAGAAGTTATGCCGTCAGACTTCTCCCTCGGAGTAACTTTTTTTTAATATCCGCGCTGTGTCGTCGCTAGGATGCCGGGAAAGCCACAGCAGTGGCTTGCGGCATGTCAGGAGAGAAGGAATGAAGGGGGAAGGGATAGGAACAGAAACAGGGTCGCAGTGAGTAAGGTTAGTCCTATAACCTTTCAATCGTTGGAAAGTGGGAAACCACGCGTTTTCGGTGCCAGGTTTGTGAGGTCGCCTGTCCCTTGCTGGGGTTCCTCCCTAACCTTGTCATGAACGTTTCCACAGTTGGACCAGAATCAGGTGCCGTGTATTTTCAGCCTTGGAAATTAGTAACCACCCAGGCTCTTGCGTAACCTTGGCAACCGACGCTGTTGTCCTAACCTCGCCACTTACTGCACACGAAGCAATGGGGGGGGGGGAGGAGAAATAACAGTCGACAGACTGACAAACAGACCACCACACGTCTGAGCCCGGGACGATGAAAAAAAACCCGCAGCATTATTTCCAAACAAACGCATTCATGACTCGCAGAATTAAGTGTAAAGGTACTTTAGTACGTTAAAACGTAATTACTTATGAACTTGTACATTTTAAGGTATCTTGGTGGCCTGACCACATTCGTTTGTGACCAGGAACAACAACAAATAAGGTCTATATGTGATGCTTGTGCGCTTTTCCTTTCTCCTTGACGATAAATCTCGGTGTTTCAAAGCATAGGACAAACCCCGCCATGTCGCCGATCTCTGGAGACTTGCAACAGCTGCAGCTTCTTTCTGCAGGTCTTGGCTGCCAGCCTCGCCTGGAACGCGTGCCGCACGAGACCCGGAAGCCTCGTTTTCAATCCCAGATCCCGTCGATGTACTACAGGAGGATGGGGTGGGCACCCCCTCCACTGGGCCCTTGTCCATCGAGTTGCACGTGAGGTCTTCACTTCCGTTTGGCGGAGCCCTGTCGGGCGGCGTTTCCTGAGAGCTGCGTTCTCGTTCTGCAGCCTCCTCCAGCTTGAAGTCGCAGCAATCATAAGTCATAAAAACCTTCCAGATTCGGAGTTCTTTACGGCAAGCCATTACCAGCAAGACGCACCGTACCTTTTTTTTTTTTGGTCGAGGAGTGGAAGCTTTTACTTGAAAAGCAATACCCCAGTAAGACACCAACAGACAAGAGTTTGGTATTCAGTTTATTGAGAGACTGTTTCTTACTCTGCGCTCGCTTTCCATTTGTTTTATTAGTATTATCGTAAAAGCTTCCATCTATTTTTTCGGCTGCCTTCTTCCCTTCCCTTGCAGCCCCAGCCTCAGCCCCACTCACCCCACGGGGTGTGGCCTGTACGTTCTTACACCTTCCTCTCCGACGTCAGCCCCTCCCCTCCCCCACCCGCCTAGACATCTGACCCTGAAGAAACATCCGTCATCGTCCAGTCCTCTTTTATTTCTCCAGGAAAATTAAGACTAGAAACTGCCGGAGGCCAAACGAGAAAAAGAGAATGAATTTCATTCTGCCAGAAGGGAAATGATATTTGATTTTTGTCGCCCAGAGGTTCGCAGCGCTGGACAGGCCGGCCCACAAGAATTCCCAGCAGGCTGGGCTGGAAGCAACAGCGCTCATCATCTTCAACAGGTTCGTGATTAATGCGGGGAATGCTGTGCCGTTATCGCTGTCTAAATGCACCCAGTGGATCAATGGTTCTTGGAGCTAGGGGGCCGCCGTGCTTTAGCGGTCTACCGGTGCTGGCAGATCGAGGAGGAGGCCGACGTAAATACGAAGTTGAACCAAAGTGTGATCGAGCGCACGCTGTTGCTGTGTTCCTAACCAGCTTCTGGTTGCCAGGGCACCGGGACTATTGGGCGCCGCCATGTTTAGGCAGGTGGCGAGACGAGTTACGGGTACCACCACGTGCACACGTAGTGTCTTCACGCGCCAAGTGGTCATTCGTCCGTCTTTCGTCGGTGCCAGGAGGATTGAGAAATGATTTATCGAATTCTGATATGAGGATCCTGGTAAACTAGCTGTGCAGGCTGGATCGACCTTTTCTATACTGCCGCGTCGGCCGCGTCTAGTCTAAATGTGTTTTGGGCAAATGACAGAAGTCTTCGTTTAAATACAAGCACTCATTCGCGCGCACGTACTCACGCGCACGCACGGGCGCGCACAGTGAGAGAAAGATAGAGAGAAACTAAACATTGAGGTGCACTTGCTTGTCACTGTTGTTTGCTCTTTCCAACGAAATTGCACGTGTTAAAAGAAAAGAAATAATGTCAATGGAGACTTTGCTGTCCCGATTACATAGTTCTTTCCCTCTTAATGTTTCTGACTTTTTTTTATTCAGGAATGTATTGTTCGCGTTTCCATTAGGAAACAAAAATATTTTCTAGAGACGTGACGGTGTGAATGTCTAAGAACCCACGAAATGATATTACGATGATAATCGGGGAGGAGACTGGACGTAAATACATCTGTAAATACATCAATATTAATGAGAATCTATATCTCGGACATGATTCTACTTCTGGATCGTGAAACATTGACAGCTGTGAAGAGGATTTTCTTTTCCATCCTTAGAGATCTTTTGAGTCAACGAAGACCGCCAAGGCAGACATTTTCAAATTTTCGATTGGAAAATCGAAATTCTTTGGAGGGATATTCGGAATGCTATGATAAATACAGACGTCACATTCCTCACGTCTTCGTGTACCTACCTGTTTACTAGGAATGAAGATGTCGGGATTTCTAGAGCTTGCAGCGGAATGCCAGAACGGGTAACAAAATTCTGAGGCCTGTTATTAATGTTGGAATAGCCGTGTCATCATCTGTTTCAGTGAACTCTACAACTATTTGCCTTGTAGTAACGTAAGAGAAACGTTGATATATCTCAGGGGGAAACGCTATAGAGTCCAAGGGGTTCGGACGAGGCAGGGAATCTGTGAAAAAAGGTTTTGTTTCTGCATTTAGCATGCCAGCTCCCTGAACTCGAATGTACATACATGGAATCTAAGCCACAATAGTCTGCGCAACAAAGGTAGTGGACATCAGAACAATTGTACTGTGTTTTCGTAACATTTGAACACCTTGTGTCAGATGGTAAACCACAGGAAGCCCTGCGCTTACCGGCTTCTTGTGACGTTAGTCTGACCTTTAGTGGGGTACTGTGGGTATTAGCCTCGATAGAACCAAGTACTACCCTCCGGACACTCTGTAGTTTTTGTGTTCATCGTGGTCGTTATCGTCACCGTTGTCATCAAGATGATGTCGCCGTCGCCATCATCGTCATCGTCATCATCACTCTTTTTTCCTCTTTTTTGAAAGATGTGAGCTTAACCATTTTAGATCGTTTATTTCTTTCCGAGTGGCCTTATAGGAAATACTCTTTTCTCTTGCAGAGGTGTGTCCTGTCTACTCAGATTTTAGGTTTGGGGTGCATCTATTCATCACTCACAAAGGGGTATTCGAAATATTTACAAACACACAATCCATCCCTTCAGAGGTAAAACACGTTTGTTACAACAAAACATCTGACATAATCAAATGAACATTTTGCCAGACATTGTGCACATACATAACAGTGCGTTAACATCCAACAGTCAAGCAGCACTCGCTCGAGGCAGTTATGTTGCAGACGTCACCACAGACTCGCCAATGCATAACGAAAACATAGTCTCTTGCCTAACAGGAACGTAAAATGGAAACCCTAAACAGTCTTTCAGTATAGGCGAGTCTGTAAGGGACGGGCGGTGGGGGGGGGGAGGTATAAGCATGAGGAAGACAAGAGTCAGCGAAAAGTAGAGGAGATTTCTCAAGCTGCGACTGTTGTGCTTTTGCGCGTGACACGTAATTCCCATAAATACGGGGTAACGAGACTGAACGCTGCTCCTCGTCCCGGGACCAGAAGATAGACAAATAGATATTCCCCTCGTCTTTGCGTAAACGGTGGCAGATCGCTTAACGAGTGAACCGTACCGCTGACGGAGGAGTTTCATCATCCAGCAATAGCTTCTTCGTCGACTGCCGGCTCTTGCAGGGTGGCAGGGGAGAGGGTATGACTGGGAGGGTGGGGTGGCTGCTGCCTCGGCGTCAGCAAACGGATGCTGCCCACTTAAAAAGTTCCAGACGCACCAAGTGTTGCGATACGCTATCGGCCATTTGCCGGCGTGCCTGGACGCCAACGTCAAACAGAAAGCAAGGAGCCTAACGCAGAACTGCCCGGCTATTAGGCCCTTTTCGAGTGTTTTGTACCTGCCCGTGAGTGAGGCGTTCCGGAGACAGCCTGGTGATGCACATTGTGGTCTGTGATCAGAACCATCCAACCTACAATGATACATCGTGGTCTGTGATCAGAACCATCCAACCTACAATGATACATCGTGGTCTGTGATCAGAACCATCCAACCTACAATGATACATCGTGGTCTGTGATCAGAACCATCCAAACTACAATGATACATCGTGGTCTGTGATCAGAACCATCCAACCTACAATGATACATCGTGGTCTCTGATCGGAACCATCCAGCCTACAAGTATACATCGTGGTCTGTGATCAAAACCATCCATCCTACAATGATACATCATGGTCTGTGATCAAAATCATCCAACCTACAATGATTCATCGTGGTATGTGATCACAACATCCAACCTACAATGATACATCGCGGTCTGTGATCAAAATCATCCAACCTACAATGATGCATCGTTGTATGTGATCACAAAATTCAACCTACAGTATTCCGGGTTCTTCTCGAACTCCCTGCCAGCCCCATCGCCAGATATTTAACAGAAACACGAGACTACGCCGCTGTAAAAACTGAACATAGAGGCAGAGATAAATAGAATGTAGGACATGGAGGGGGGGGAGTAGGTTTGAACTCGAGGCACCTACAGCCACCCCCCACCAGCAGCAACAGCGCGCCTTGAAAGTGACCAGCGAGAGGGACTCCACGAAGCCAACATACCCAACCACATTCCCCTTCCCTCCGCGGTTCCTTCCCTTTTTCCCTCCCCAAATCCACTCTTCCCTCCCCCATAGTGCAAAATCACCACGAGGTGGAAGCACTTTCCTTCCCAAATCAAGAACAACAACGCCGCTTTAACAAAGTTCAGATGATCTTGTTTCTGCTACCTAACAGTTTGTCGACAAAACTAATTTAAAAATAAAACATTGGTTTAATACGTTTCAATGTAGCCCATACCCAAAATAATGTTTTAAAAGAGTTGACGAGGCGGTATGCTGGAGTGCTGTTTAGTGTATCTTATTTACACTTTAAAAATTTTTTTTAAGAGCTTTGAATTATGGATGCATTCATGAGTTTTTGGAAACAAATTTCCCTTGTTGCGACGGACAAAACATGGCATGTCCCATAAGAAGCTGGAAAATACACACGCAGGCACGCCCACGCACGCACACACTGGATCTAGGAAGCTAGAAAGCTCTTCAACGATATTTCACGGCCTTTTGAATCCCCGCTTTAATGAGAAGTTAGCCTCTGTTTCCGATCATTCGACTGAAGAAATCGCGAGAAGGAAATGGCTGATTGCAGACTGCCGAGCAGAAGCCCGCACCAGCTAAACTATCGTGCTGCGCATGCGCCGCTGGTGAGAGACCTAAAGGCTATGCCACACAGGAAACAAAAAGCGGTTTGGTAGACCTGTTTGGCGAAAAGTCGTTTGGGCAAACCCTTTCAGTAAACTGTTTTGTAAAACTGTTTTTGAGTTCCCATGCCAGGCAGGCAAACAGGCTAAGTAAACCGTTTTGTTAAAACACACATTGCGCGAGAGTTGCGTCCCTTATACGCCAAAGGGCATGTTTAAGGACTCCACATATACAGAAGTAGATGAAAGCTTATGCTAGAAGCTTCTGTGCAGTTAGTGAAAACAGAATCGGAAAAAGAGAATCCGAAAGCTAAAAAAAGGGGGGTGGGTGGAGAGAAGGAAATGAGGAAAAGGAAAACTATATGCAAAAGAAAAGAAAAATAATAGAAATATACCGGGAATCGAACCGGCGACCTTAAAAATAAGAAATGCCCCGTTTTATCATTAAACCACGCTAACATCTTGGGAACGAGATTCAAACTATTTAATGATTCGTGACATAAGAATGGCTGAACATTAAAAACACAAATATTTATACTTGAAATTTTTTTTTAATTGTCTTTAGAATACAGGCTAAACAAACAAAATGAATATGTGTGTGTGAGAGAGAGGGTGGGGGCATCAAGCCGGTGCTGATACAAGAGTTGGACCCCGAATCCGACCGAAGGTTTAGGTGTTATGGACATTTCGGATTGCTGCAGGTATTTCGCTAGCGCTGGCATAAACATGTATAACGCGTGTTGTAGAAAAGTCCGATGCGAAAAAAAAATCAGAATCCATAATTCGTGGAAAAGATTGGCTGTTACATTGAAACTTTTAAGCCGCGAATTGGCCTACGTTCTTAGATTAGCAGCATCGAAGGTCCGATGCGGGCCACTCGTGTCCACGCTGTTTTTCGAAAAGCTGGGGCGAAATATAGCAAGCTCGAAAAATGGAAAACTTCAGGAAGACAGGCCGTCGCATATATCACACGGCAAAACGAGAAAATACAGCCTCGTTCTGGAACTGTTTTCTCAAAGGCGTGTCTTTCCCCCCCCCCCCCCAAGTAGCATCACCTTAATCCTGGTACTCGCTCGCCCATCTGCCCTGCTGGCCAGCTCGGATTTAATCAAACCACTTGTGATTTCCCACTGCAACGCTACACATCAACCGAGATGTTTTTCTTGCGGCAACTATTGTGTGCTAACGGCAAGATCGGTATGCCTTGGGGAAAGTGTACGTGTTTGCAGACAAACAGGCAGGCAAGCAGGCAAGCAGGCAGGCAAGCAGGCAGGCAAGCAGGCAAGCAGGCAGGCAAGCAGGCAGGCAGGCATATGTATGGCTGGGGTGACCAATACTTAAGGCAACAGTTTACTTACTAGTGTTCTTGTCATATTTGTGACGTGCTCGTGAACCTAGCAGAACCGTGCTCTCAATACCACTGACCCTGCGCAAGGCGCGGCTCTGCGTGCAGATTGCTTTGCTATCCTGACGTCAGCCTAGCGGCCTTTACAAAAGTCAAGGCTACAGAGACTTGGTACAAGCCTCCTCATGGCCCAGAAAGGCCACTCCCCTATCCCAAGCATATCGCCAGGACGCTGACCGGTGGCAGCACTGCTCCGGGATCGCTTCCCACCCATAAACAACAGGCTAATGCCGCTACACGTCCTGAGACGCGGGGCATTCCTGTTTATGTCTCGCGAGGTGCTGAGCGGGACGTGGGCCGGGGTATCGCTATCATCTACGGTCGGAAGAGGTTTTAGTCTGCCCCATGTAATTACAGCAATGAATAATGATTGGGAAGAGTACAACCGCAGGCCGTGTCGTCGCAGCCTTTATTCTGATGTTCCTCGTCATTTGTCCGGTTACTGCATCAAATGCACCAAGCTTTTTCTTCTACTTCTGCTTTTTTTTTTTTTTGAAAACTTTGATCATCTTTTCCTTCCCTGGCCAGTATGGCGTCTCTTAAAACGCTTACATTCTATGCCTTATGCACACTGATTTAAAAATTTTTTAAATCAGTCCTATTTTCCGAGCGTCCTCCATTGAGATTAACGATGCATGGGAAACCTTCTCGCTACCTTGAGATTTCTTTCCCGGAATGAAGACCGCCTCGGTGGTCTAGTGGTTAAGATGTCCGCTTCCAAGGACAGAGGTCAGTGGTTTGCAATCCGGCCGTTTAAAAACGACAATGTAGTAGCTGCCCTGCAAGACGCCTGGCACTGTAGGGAACAGTACTGGGACTGGTGTCAGTATAATGTGACTGGGTGGGAGTGGAGCCTGTGTTGTGACATCTGTCCCACGTGCGGCAGCACTTTAACTTTGTCTAAGCAACACCGTCCTGATATGTACGAGACATTAAGCAACAAATCACATCCTTTCCCGAATGACAGTTCTTGTTGCCTTTCGTACGTTTTCCGTAGCTGAGGCCAGGTTTATAAACATGAAGATCAGGAGTGAAGCAGGGTAATGACGTCAGAGACCTTAAACTAGAGACCTCTGACCTCACTAGCCTCTTCTCAGCGTTACTTCAAAAGCACAGAGAATCTGCAGCAAGCCATTGGCATAATCAAGGGATCCCGATTAATTACGTACTTGAGTTCACGTGACTAGGTGATGACTAAATCGACGAAGTTTCGTGGACTGTACTGTGACGTCACTGAAATTCCGGACTGCTGTATAGTAGCGGACGATGCGTGAGCAGCTTCTTATAGTTACAATAAGTATCTTTTGCCGTCGCTGAGAATAGCCATGTGGTAAAAGTGTTGAGCAGCCGAACACGATGGTTCGATTCCCCTAATGGAGAGTACCAACGACTGATATAAGTTAAAAAGTTTACCATCTGACATGTTGACCTCTGGTCTGGGCATCGTTGTCGTGCAGCGGTCTCCCGAGACCGTGCATCAGAACGAGGTTGCATGTGACCCCTCGCGCTGACCCACTCCCAAGCGTTCACCAGCCAACCTATGACGTCATTGGACAACAGATCGGCGAGCAGACGTGTGATCTGAAGACGAAACTGATGAAACATGATAAAAATCCCGAGCGGACAGCAATGTGCAGAACGTATTTACAGCTGTGCAGGCTATCTTCCATGCTGTCAGACCAGACGAACTCCAGGTCCGAAGGATATCAAGACTCGCTGAAGCCCGTAAAAGCGTCTAGGGAAACATCAAGTGCATGTTCCTCAATGTATATGGGACAGACAGGAAGTCAACACGATCTGGTGCTAAAAGGTCTTTGCTCTCTTGGGCAATGTTTTGATGTTGTAAATAGCTCCCTGAAAAGTCTGAAAGTAATTTTAAGTTTTACTTTTTCAAGTTTCACAGATAAAGTTTGAGGATTAATGTCTAGTGGAAATAAATGGCAAATATCAAACGAGAGAAATAAAGGAAAATTCGAGGACATAAGACCTTTTATGATCGTCTTTGACGTAGCGGCGGATGGAGGGCGGAGCGATAGTCGCAGAAAATATCTTGCCCGTCTCTTGAGACTGACAGCTCGTAAAACTGCTGGGCTCACCCGTGGCCTCGACCAGTCCTCTTGCCTCTGTGAAATAACAAAAAGGTGGCATTCTTTTGTACTGTTCTTTTCATCGCTTGTCCCAACGGCTTCTCGGTATGTTGTTCAACGCTCCCAGCTCCACTCAGTCATCGTGGTGGTTGGCAGTGAAATGCCAGGCATTCCCACCGTTTCGTGGAAACTCAAAAACAAAAACTATTTGGGAAATACCCCGGAAATAGTTGTTAAGAATTTGTTCAATTTTTGCTGTTTCTGTCTCGGTGGGGAGCAGAGAGGCTTTTGCAATCGCTTCAAGAACAGCAGCTTTGATAAAAAGCGTACACTCTAAGTTTTTGAGATGTATGTGCTTCAAGTTGGTCATTATCTTCACACACACACACACACCCTATTCCTCACCCGCACACACAGAAAATCATGAGCGGTCTTCAAAGTGTTCATGCTTCTGTCATTAGCCTGGAGCCTTTCCGACTTATCTTTAAGTTGCCTGCGTGTGGGTTCCAGATGAATTCTTTCATCTCTCGTTCCTCGCCAGATCAACCTGGAGCTTGAAAAGCCAGGATAGAGAACAATGGAGCGAGGTTTGTGTCGATTGCAGAGGAGATAGGTATGCCTGCTGAACAGTGCCCAGCGGGGTACGAAAGCAAAAAGTAGGGAGTATGGGGCGAGGGTTGGTGGGGAAGGGTGTGGAGCACCAGGTTTTGGAGTCGACAAAACGGGCCCCTCTTTGTTTCGCGTGCTCAAGCAATTTATGACGTTTCTGTCAGTACCCGATTGCAAGTGAGGCAGAAAGACGGTTAGATAAGTGAGACGGCACGTCGGTCGGTCTGACGGAGGACACCGACAAAAGACGGCCGGCATCGGAGCGGTTAGCACTTTTGCGTAAAGTGGGCTTCTGCTGGTCTAGGACAGAGAGCAGCAGCGAAGCCTGCGAAGCGGCATAGAAGCCGCCACTGGAAATGGCTTTGTCGAGATTTGCAAGAAGTTTTCACTGTTTTCACTCGCTCGACTGCAGCTGTGGTCAACCTGTCCAGTGAAAAGAATGCTTCGAGTTTCTGGCTGCAGTTGTTGCAAGCAAAGCGTTTGTGCACATTTGCAACGACTGTAGAGGGAAGTGACGGGAGCGGGGGAGGGGGGCGCAAGTGTGGTGGGGGAGCTAGTCCATCTTAATAGCACGATCCAAGGAAGAATGGTTGACCAAGCGAAGTGCGATTAAACCGGATGTGTGTGCATTGATGGGTGATTGCAGCATCTTGAAACGATAAAAGGAAAGAAATTAAAATATAATGCATGCTTCCGAACTTGAATATGATTGGATAGACAAAATAAAATAAAGTTAATCTAACCTTTTCAGAAAAGAAATTGTGAGATGGTTGCATGAAACTAACCAGAGTCAGTTTGATTATGGGAGGGTGGAAGGGAATCTGACATTTTACCGCCGACCAAAGTGTTTTAATCTACTTGTGAGGGCTAGGGGTCGGGTGGGAAAACAGAAATGAGATGGAATCCCATTGTTACAACTTGTGTGTTCGGGGCAGAAGAGAGGGGATATGGCCTGACTGGAGAATGGCAGTATATGAGAATACGAGTGTCCCGAGTTGTGGCGCTGCTGATCGGGAAGATAAATCTGTCAAGCTGTACAGCCAACGGTTATGAATCGTAATCACAGCCCTGCAATGTGCTGTGACCGACCCGGTAACATTGTCGACATTCAAATTCCTCTCATATGTCGTTGGATAGCCACGAAACCCGTCCGACAATGCGCGATTTCCCAAGAACAGGAGAACAGATCTCTGATAACCACGATGAAGCTGTACGAAACTTCAGGATTGTACTTAGACAAGCTTTGCTTCTTGTACCGTGACATCGTTACACGATCTGCATTTTCTTACCTGCGTGAGGTGTGCTTAGTGGCACAAGCAAGTCTAGCAGATTACCTCTTTCTAGCGCTTTTAGGCATGCCATGGTAGCCCGAAACTGTGCGTCTACATAAACAGGCAATTTGGGATGTGGGAATGATACACGCGCGTCTTCTCTTGAGGCAGCATGTCTGAATCTGCGTACGGTGAGAACGGAGGCCGATACAAAAAGTTCCGGAAAAGAAGTTGGAGCAATTCGCGATCCACATCCCTCAGAAAGCCATTGCTCCGGGACCTCTGACCCTGGGTAGCCCCTCAGGACCGACCTGCCTGTGTGGCCGGCTGGCGGGCTGGGAGAGGCGCGTGGGGCAGGGGTGCTGGGCTCGCTCCCTGTGGCCGGGACGTCCATCTTTATCTGTCAGCCAGGCCTCGCGCCGTGCGGCGTAATTGTCCTTCGCTGGACACCAGACGCCTTCGACTCCAACCGTGGGGGAACCTTGATGGATGGTGCGTGTCACTGCTCGCCCTGCATGTGGACATGCCGGAGCGCGCTGCAACCCCGCGCGGCCCTGCCGTCCTTTCCATCTGCCTGCACCATTGCCATCGACCAGAGCGGCACCTCGCTCCTCTCGCGTCCGAGCTGTTGTCTGGGAAGATGATCACCGTGTGTGGCAAGCTTCACAGTCGCAGCAGGCAGCAGGCAGCAGGCATGCGTGCTAGACCCGAATTCACCATTAAAAGCCTCTCTTCGTTACGTTGGATTCAGACGCTGCAATAAACTTCGGGTTTTTTTTTATTTCGCACATCTTGAAGCACAGTTATTGTCATCTCACTCTAAACACGAAGTAGATTTCTCGACGTTTCCTTGCAATTATCGTAATCAACTGCAAGTTTTCAGACATGAGACGAAATCGAACAATTCAGTCAGTTGTGTCTAGTAATGAATGCAAAGAGTGCTAATAAACTGCATAATTCTACGGGGTTTTTTTTGCATGGATTTGCTTACCGGAAAATGTTTCAAAAGAAGTATCTGAAACTGTAGATATTTCAACAGTTGCTTTAGGGTAAGACGCTCGTTGACGGGCGGTGGGGTAGGTGAGCAGGCAAGTTATGTAAGGCAAAGGACGCGGGATCGGGCGGAAAGAGGTACGTGAATAGGTTCGGGAACTGGGATAAGCTCGCCTAAAGCGTATGTAATTCCTAGAGGACCTCTTCGCGGTCTAGAATTTAAAGTGTGTGACAACTGCGTGTTTGAAATATGCTTTTTTTTGGTGGTTGTTTTTACATTCTTTTCGAGTTACTAATGTAGAAGAATGCCGACTTGAGCCCCGGCTGCAGCTGGCTGCTCTTGTGAACTTGACTCTCTTGATGAAAATGCGCATCAGCGCCATCTCAAAGCGTGATAGCGGGAAGTCTAGCGCCGATTTCAACGTTTTCTGCCTGTCCGGTGCGTGAACATGAACCAGGTTTCTCCTCCGTTTGTTGTGGCCGTGTTGCCACCTCGCTTTATAACTGCAGAGCTTGGTGTTTACGCGGTGCTTTCCATCTGTCTCTCGCTGCTGACAGTTTTCCACACCCCAGGCAGGTAAACCCCACTTGTAGGCATGCTACTTGTTTAGTGAGCCCCGCTAAAAGGCGATAGTCGGGAAGGGCGTTGATGAACGAGTGTTGATACAGAAAAGATGACGACGTCGCACGCTTTCTACACAAGACGCCAGTCGGGTATCAGGGGCGGCTCCCGTACCTTTAGGGTCGGACGACTTCTAAATTTAGACCTATCATTGACGAATTATATGCCGCTAGGGGTCGTTCTTTGCAGATACTGTTGTCTTGATAATGCATGTGAATAATCGGCGTCAAAACATGGCGTGGGTGCGCTGCGGGTTTTCACAACCTAGTGCCGGTGTCTGGTCGGTGATGCTGGCCGGACTATGGGACCGAACGGAGGTGCTTACAAAGACTGATAAGTAACTGGGCTGAACAAGCCAGGTAATTTTTCAGGCTGGCAACCCACTTGCACCTTCACGCGGACCATAGCAGCTAATGACTAGCCGAGTGGCCACCGCGTCTATAATTAACGTCAGATGAGACTGATTTCCTTGTCGGGTTTGCTTCGGGATGAAGGTGAACAGGGAAGCCGGGCGGTCTCGACTCCAGCAGGATTATCGAATGGTCGCAGACACTGACGAGGGGGAATCCAGGCCTGCTCATTGATTCAGGATTTCCAGACGGTCTCCGTCACAAGGCACCGCGGATGGGTGCATCATCCCTCCAGCCTGTCCCTCTTCCCCGCTGCCAGCTCCTTGCTGCCTCCTCCACCCCCTTCCCGCAGCCTCCTGTGAGACCCTGTAGCCGTTTTTGTCCTTGGCTTCATCCTAAGATGGCACCTGAAGCCAGTTCGGCTCGTGGCGAGTGTCCACGGTAGGCGCTGTCAACGAATTGTTTGCACTCTTCCAGAACCTGATGTAAATCGTGAGGGCAGGATGAAGGGAGACTAATTCGCACCCGCTATAAGGCGAACGTCACGCGCACCCAGCTGCTCTAAAAGCGTTGCGCAATTTTTGGATTGTCTTAGTAACTCAGTAACTAGTTCTTCTAGATAAGCAATGCTCGTCACGTGAGCGTTGTTGCACGGCGGATGGTGGTGTTGAGGTCACTAACCAACTTTTTGCCCGGGACTTCATACCTGGAAATAGTCCTCTGCGCCCACCCCATGCAGCTGACGACGATGAATCGTAGATGCAGTTACACGAAAAGATGACGAAGCGTTAGTCGTGAAAGTTTGCCGATACAGCGAAATAGAAGGGTATGTTCAGCTATAAACGAGCACGTCCTGGGGTCTGACAGTATCTTTGTGATAAGGTGATAAATATTGACCTTACTGTCGGTCATATACTGTCTGCGCAACGTTAACAGGGAGCGTGTATTTGCCTGCTTGTAGTCTAATGATAACCAGACGGCGGTGTTGTTTACATGCAAAATTTTGCTGGCTTGTGGTACAAGGCTATTGCTGCTACACTCATGTCCGGTCTGGGTGGTATAGCCGCATTTTTCTTGCATGTTATGATGCAGCAGCGTCTGTAGATGCTTGAGGTCATGATAGGGTAACTTCCGGTTTTATGGCGGATCGGGGCTCTGTGACTTCCTGTGTGCTCTCGGTTGTTACGTTAGACGGATTCAGATAGACAGTCGTCGTGCTGTTTTAACGGCTTTCGGCCAACAGTGTGACTAACACGGACAATGCAGACACCTTACCCAGCATTCAGTGGAGTAAGGACTGATCGAGGGACTTGATTTTTCACCCAGCGTCGCCTGAAGGCATGGGGCAGCAATGACTCGAAGCACGTGTTCCGGCCGAGTTTAGGCGACCATCGTTCTCGGCAGCAAAAGCTGAAGAAAAAGCGAAGGAGATGCCTGCAGGGCCTAGTCCCCTTCCCAGACGGGGATCAGGAGGGATTAATTCCTTGATGGAATCTTGATTTTAATTTTTGGAACAAGGGAGAAAGGGGCGGTGGAGGTGGCGGGCAGGTGGCTGCATAAAGTCTGGGCGCGCTGAACAACATAATGAACTGAAGCCCGGCATGTGTTTCGGGTGTCACCTTCATTTGCTGGCGTTAATATTGTGTTCTTGCGCCGGCTTTTGCTTGGCTGCCATGGTTAAATTCTGGCACTTTTGTGGGCTTTGTTTACTCAGTTCCAGAGAGATTTTCTTCACTTTTCTCCTTCTTTTGAGGGAGGAAAATTGTTTGGTTTGAGTAATATCACTGCAAAAGTGAACCGTGATTTGTCTTCGAGTTATCGCATGAAAGTATTAACTATAATTCGTTGGATGTGGGAAACGTGAGATGCTAATCAACGTGGTGGGATTTCTCAGTTTTTGTCGTGAAGATTAGTCAGTCCAGCCAGAGAATACTCTGCAGTTCCATGTTTATTACGTCTATCACAGATCCTCGGCCATGTGCATTAAACCTGTCACATACCCTTTGACATGGTCGTGTGAAGAAAGGCTCTCATAGTCCAGTTAGCCACTGTGGGGAGAGCAGGCTGGCATAAAAGTTTAAAATGTCGTTTTGAAATAACTTCGTATGTGGAGGGCTTAACTGGACTGCATAAGGCATCTCAGTTGAATCAGCGAGGCCGGATAACAATGTCGCCAACATTCATATCTCCTTTCCCTGCTGCCTCTTGAGAGAGGAGGATTTTTTTTCTGACTTTGGTTCTCATGTCTCTTTCGCTTGACGCCTATAGTTTCAGCTCACGAGTACCATCGCTTCTGGGACTATTGCGTCTTATTAAAATTGTATTCCTTCTTTTAGGAGATTGCAGAACAAGCCAGACATTGGAAGCTGGAAACCTTAGAATAGCTTTGAGGCAGCGTCAAGACGATTGGCTAGAGACCACTGTGCAGTCACTGGGGTTTAAAAATAGCTTTGGGTTCTGCGCTGGCGCATCGAAATGCATAACCATCAACTGCAGGCCCTTGTAAGACCTCATCACCGGTGCCGCTGTCAACTGGCAAGCCAGAGATACCCGACATTTGCCTCGAATAAACTGTTATTACGGGAAATCCGGAGGCCTTGATCTCAATAGCGTAGCCAGTCTACAATATTTATCCATGCGGGTTTTCCTTTGAAAGCCAAAGTTATTTAAACGGCTTCACCTGTGTTAATTATATATTGTGTGTTATTTGGCATTCCGTACTGCTAACAATGCATGTGGAAAAGATTAATGAAATGTCTTTTTAAAAAAACATTGTTATAACACAGTGGGGAGGGTAAGCAAATTGAGAATTTAAGGCATTCTTTTGAAGGCTTGGTTTTGTTATAAGCCTGACAGACGCCTTCTGCACAATATTTTGTCGCTGTCTGTATCATAAGTCTTTACATATGTACACACATACGTACGTACGTACATACATACATACATACATGCAGGCATACAAACATATGTACGTATGTGCATCCAATTTATTTCGAGTTTCTGGCAATGCAGCACGAAACCGCTAACAGTCTACGGCCTCACACTTTAATTCCTGTTTGTCTTTTGTCTCTGTGGGCAGGAGTTGCCGGCACCAGGCTTATACAACTTACAGGAGTCGTATGAGAAATCCCAGGTGAAGGTGGAGTTTGCCAAGCCACGCACTGTGGATGCTAACCGCAAGCACGCCTCCTTCATCTCCGCTGCCTCCAGGTTCACGGGCTCTGTCAAACCCGCTGTGGACCCTGAAAATCCAGGTTAGGCTTTGAGGCGATAGCCACGCCTTGTGACCTCTGCATAAGGTCAGCGACAAGTGTCCGTCAGTAGACGGACCCTCGAAAATACGCTTTTGGGCCTTTTCTTCCATACAGGGTCCTTTGCCGTGATCGTTTAATGGGCTTCTTTCAAAAATACTCCGTTTTCTTTTTTTCTAGTCAGCAAACGTTGCGTCTGCTGTCAGTAGAAGAGGAAACAATAAGAGGTGGAGGGGGAGGGTGTACAAAATTTAACGCTGATGCTTACATTAAGATGTAACCTACGTATGGCGTCGTATGGCTGGATCTTGTTACAAGTTAGTTAACAAAACAAAAGGGAGATGGATAATGCCTAAGCCTAGTATTGCAGCGTTCTCAGAAGCAGGGACAGACTGTTATCCCCAGTCTGACCTCTGGTTTGAGTTTTGGGCGGGTGATCGGTACGTGCGAAAATCTCACAAACTTCGAAGCCAGTGAGAGCGTGATATGTAAGATGGTAAATACAGCCCGAATAGATGTTTTTCCGACAGTTCACATTACAACATATGTAAATCTATTCTAATAAAACAAACTTAATTTTACTCAGTTTGTTATAAATCATCGTTATTTTCCTTTGTTTGTATTGTATTTTATATTCTTTATTACTAACATTTCTGGGTTCGTTCTTAAACTGTTGACTTCATGCTGGCAGTTGTGTTATACGGGTTATCAGTAGTGAACTTCCTGATGTAACTTGTATGAGGCAATATTTGAGATAATTTTCAAGCGTAATCCCAAGAACCAGTATAGTCGCCTCCAGTGTGAAAGGCACCAGCATTTTAAAGTAAGCGGTTGATTGAAATGACTTTCTGGGGTCCCCGGGGAGCAATAGGCCGCCGCTCACGAAAGGCACTTCTGCTCTTTGCTTAACTTGACGGATGAACAACGCTGCACAAACCCCCTATGTAGTTTTGAAAAGTTCTGCCCCGAGATTATTAGATCTATAGCCTGTCGACGCCCCCTGTGATCTAGAGGTCTTGTTTATCGCATGCGTCACGCTGTAGGTGAAATACGCCGCCACGCGGGGCTTTGAAGTCGCGAGTAATTTGGGCAGTTGCACAGCAGATCTGTTGGCCTCTAGTGCCTTCACAAGGGCCGGCTTATTGGCGTAATAATTAAAGCATGTACCCACGCCGCCAGCCCTCCTGGTGAATGGCTGTGTATACAGTCAGCACTAAGGACCCACACGATTTGCACAGCGCAGTCAAGCCTCCTGGTCTCGCAAGATATACACAACAAGACACGCGCCAGAGGTCATCTGGAAAGCGTGCTGTCTGGCGCGGTCTGATCTGAGGACAGAAAAGGAAGCAAAACTCAGACCTGCTGGCTGAGCAGGTCTTTCATCGTTCTGCACAGGACAGGAGTTTCTTCAGAGTATGTCCCTAACTGTGACGCCATGAGGAAGAATCGTTTGCTGTAAGCCGTAAGAACCACGGGCAATTTGTCGAGTTTGGAGGGGTTCCCGTGAGACCTTAAGTTGACTCAGAATCACGAAATTCCCAGGAACAACAGTAAGCCATCAATTTGCTCGTTTGGTTTTTGTTTCGTTTGAGACGAGATGATTGCGGACAGAGAAACTGATTGTTTCCAACACAGGTAACTCGATCTGTTAAAATAACCTGTACGTAAACTGGAGCTCAACAGTTACACTTGGTTTGCATCTTATAAGAGCGACATTCTTTCCACTTTCCACTTCTGTGCTGTTCATCCCATTCTTGATAATATTATAAGGCGGGAATATCAAACGAGATTAAAATATGCACTATATGTATTTAATATCGGTATGAAATTTGGTCATATGGACACCAAATCATAACTGATCGAAAAACTAGCGTAGACCAGCAGACTGATCGAAAAACTAGCGTAGACCAGCAGACTGATCGAAAAACTAGCGTAGACCAGCAGACTGATCGAAACGTACTGGAAGGATGTTCCTAACAGACTTTTGAACAGCGAAAGGAGAGGTAGCCTGAACATAAAAATTACTGAGATCTGTGCATGAGAAAGCATTGTGAATGCCTAGCTGACTCTAGATCTGTGTGGAGATGAACGAAAACACGCGGCAAAGTTTAGATCGTTTATAAAGAGGCATTGTAAAGTTAACTTTTAGACGCGTGTGCAGACAGACTGTTTAAACAAATAACTGAGTGCGCGGGGAGGCGCTGGAAACACGACTAACGTTAGGTGAGCACCAGAAACAGTGACTGTCATTGAGCAAGATCGAGTTGCAGGAACTGCGAGCCGCTGCTGCAGCTTCTGGGACTGGAGATGCCATTACGTCACACCGACCAGCAACAGGCGTACTGGAAAAACAACTACAGCAAAATAAAGACTTATCAATCGCTTCACTTTAGGCGAAATTAGTTTCAACTCGCCCCTCGTGCCTGTTGCTTTGATGCAGCGCTGGGGGCAGGCAGCGGGGCCAGGCAAGGCAGTTCGGCCGTAATTGCCCACCGGCCGGGTCCTGCGCCTCGTCTTTGAAAACGCTGGGCGCCTGGCGATAAAAATCTCCCCGTGCAAGCGCCCGGACCACGAGCGCACTGTCCATAGAAACGAGGCTCACAAAACGTGTCTGGCCGGCCGGCGCGCTGTTGATGGCGTAGATATGTCCATTTTTACCACGCTGCTTCTGATGACGTTGTCATGGCCGGACCTTGCCCGCACCCTTGATCATGGGTTTAAAAAGAAACTCAATTAGTCTCCTGGTTACGGTCCAGAGACTCCCTCCGGCTTATTGAGTCAGTTTGGGCAGAATCAGGATCTCCCAACCCACCCACCCCAAAAATGGCGGAAGACGAAAGGCATGGGTTTTTTTTTTAAAAATCTGGCAGTAGAAGAGAAAATTAGAGGATAAAAAATAGAGGGCAAAAGTTCGAAAAAATCACCGGTTGAAGTCTTTATCGTGCTGTTGCCATCCGTAATCAACAGTTGGTCGTCCTTGGTGCACTCTTCAGAGCTGTTTCCCACTTCCTGACAAGACACAAAGGTGGGAACAGCCCTGGACTGGGGGGGGGGGTCGCACAACTGATTTGCCGTTGCTGTGTTTTTCAATATCTGGCGATATCAACGACTGATGCAGTTTACGATTTGCCTTCCGCTGTCGCGCTGCAGCGGCTTGTATTTCAGTCAGAAATAGGGATTCGTAGGGATCTTCCCCTGTTGCTTGCTCGACCACCAGTGGCTTTGGCCATGACTCAAGGTCCTGTGACAAGTCAAGCGAATAAATTGCAGCTTTGGGGTCAGGGAAGTTGGGTGTAATCATAAACAATTGTCGGCGAGATGACACGGGCGCTGATGAACTGGTTGCCGTGGCACGCGAGATGCTGTGAATTACACGGTCGGACCTCTGCCCAATGGCCGTACACCTTCTTCACGCGTCCTCTTCGGTGCGGATCCATGCGTAAAAAAAAAACAACAAGGGGAAGGAAAGAAACAACAACGAAAAAGAAAAGAAAAACGACACAAGCATGCAGCCGCTGCGAAGGATGACTCAGAGGACAAGACGGAAAGAAAGAGGTGGGGGCAGAAAGGAGGTCGCTTCACCGGAACAACCAAAACGTCTTGCAGGCGCTGACTTATTGCAGCAGGGCATCATTCACAGCGTAGCGGAGTCGCCTGCCTAGAGAGGATTGGCCGCTCCATCAGGCAAGGCGACCCGATCAGGACAGGACAGGCGCGTAGCGTGGCCAGGCCGCTGGACCTTTTCTCCATTTCCAGATCTGACATTCGAGTTGTCCGCCCTGTCAATAGCGTTGCCTCCCCTTACATGGCCCAGGCCCGTCTTCACTTCATTTAATTAAAGTCACAAAACTGGCGAAAGAGGTTCCAGTAATATTGCGTCTTTGATCCAGGTCACCAGCCTTAACCGTTTTTTTTAAAAATGATGTTAAAGGGGAGAAAGTGTGAAGTGGAGGGTAAAAAAGTGTGTGCGACACTTTGTAACATTTGATCCAGAAAGCCATAACAGATTACTGAAGCGGCCTCCTTAGAACGAGCCCCTGCTTCTGTCAATGGATGCGGACTGATCTTCCTGATCTGCCCTTGTGATGTGCGATCAAATATTTGATTAGAAAGCTCGTCTTGGGCTGGCATTTTCCTGCGTCGGTCACTGACGGATGACATTACGGGTTATTTGCAGTCCACAGCCGATACTTCTAGAGCGAAGGAACAAATCAGAGTTCCCGTGCACGTATGTGATGTGAGATCCGATTACATAAGTGGCGATTCCGAGTTCCATTTTTTGTTTGTTTATTTACATCCACCCTGCTGCCTCCCTGATCTTCTAGTGGCTGTATCCAGGACTTTCGAACACTCTTTTTCTAATGTGCGTGTTGCAGGCTGTCTATTTGGTTCGAGGCTTTCTTGACGTTGCCACAGACAAGGGGCATGCCAATCTAGAATTGACCTCCGACACCAGAGACTGACATTGAATGGCAGATTAGTACATGCTCAGTACCAGGAAGTTATTACTTTTCTAAGTGGTCACCGCCCGGAGATACCGTTACTCGTGAGGTTCTTTCCGTGAGGTCACGGCCTCGCAGAGCGAGCCGATATGATTTATTCTCACATTTGACCAAATAGTGGAGGCATTTCCACGATTGTTGATCTAATATACCCTGCTCTCCTGTACAGGGGCAACTCGCCTGCTCGCTGGGGGTCTCGTGGCTAGCATCCTAACATTACCCATCCACCCACCAATGGCCGCCTGCAACACATCTCGTCAAGAATATTTATTCTACAGGATAATAAATCAGAACTTGCTGGCTGCCTTGTCATAACTCCGCCATGAAAGGGTAATTTCATCGAAAATCAGGGGGTGAAGCCCTTGGGGCCTACCACTTTCAGGCCTCGATGACTACATCTCTGTTGCTTATCAGCAAAAAGACATCTTGTCTAAAAGATGAATAATCCTTCAAGGCTACACGATAAATTCCAAAGACGCGCCGCTGATAAGTCTCAGTCATTGGACCTGTACATGATTTATTGTAGCTGAAGATGAACATCTGAGTCCTGCGGATTCCCCATCTGTAAGATCGACCTGTGTATGTTCTGCACCTGAAACCTAAGACTACACAGCTGTTGGGACAGGCCCCGGGCGGGGGCTCATGTTGCATATGAAGTCAGCCCCACGAGTAGGCTGAGTCATGATTGCTAGATCATCCACTGAAGTAAAACTTGTTGGGCAGCTAAGGGTTGATGAGGCGTAAAACATTAGTTTATCTTGCCAGTCTGGATGGCGGTTTAGCCATGATTAATCCGTCTTATCACTCGCAAACAGAGGATTACGATCATTGGATGAGGGAGATCATAACTGAGACGACACCAACAGTTATGCCCCGTTCCCAACGAAAAAAAAGCCTCATCCATAAAAGTTTAAACTCTCAGTGCGTCGCAAAACCGGCTATAACGTAGACCCCTGGCATTCACCTTCAACGAAGGTTGCCATTTTGTGCCTGGCCCCGAGATGTGATGAGGTCTGGGGTCGGCTGAAGGCGGGGAGGTTAGAAAGAGGCTTTCGGCTTTATGAAAAGGCATGGCAGTATCCCTGCCATAAATGTAGAGCAGATCTCTCATCTGCGCGCACAGCCATATAAAAACCAGGACAATATCGGCGCCATAAGAGCGTATCGTTAGTCAGTGCCTGGCTTTATGAAAAGGCTGGCCATTATCTGCGCCGTTAATGTAACGCGAATCTCAAATTTGCGCACAGCCTGCCAGCGCAGTGGCGGGACAAACGGATAGTTCAGCGAGGGACGAGGGAGTTTTTAGAAGTCGTCATGCCCACTGTATGAAAACTTGTAACCCTGCACTCCGGGGACTTTAGCAGCAACCCGCTTTTTGTCTTTTAGGGTCGGTTCGGAAAACAAAGGCATTAGGGAAAATTCACGTGTGGCTTTTTCGCCAGCAACACCAGGGGGCTAAATAATTCCATCTATCAGCTACAAGTGCCGCCGCCCGTCAGAACGGTTTCAGTTTAATTTGACCAAATTGGCTGATAGCCCGCCGGTACAAGAAATATCATTGCCTTGATTTGCATTCGATCAGTTGCTTGTGCCTGCGAGGCCCGGCCCATTCCACTCTGACTAGCGGTCGGTCGCTCGCTCTTCAATTCTTTCCAATTGCCCGAGAGGTATTTGGGGCTTTATCTTTAACAGAGGGAGGCGGAGAGTTCGAAGACATCAGGATACTGCCGCACTGCGCAGTCAGAGACTTTAAATACCAGTGGCATGAGCGCGCCGACCCCAGAGGAAGACTTTTATCCACGAACAGCGTGAAGCTGGGATTGCTATTACCTCTTTGTCGCTCTTGGGATGCTTGTAAAATGTTCTGATCTATCTCTCAACATGTCCAAGTGGTCCGGCAGTGCAAAGGAAGTGTTCGTTCTTAACCCACATGGGGGATTAAAATAAAAATACCAAGGAAGTTTGGCAGAGTAGGTGGCTGGACCAGGCAAGACTTAAACAGCATGAAAATAAGCATAGCAGTTGCTAAAACAAGTTCAAAAGTCATCCCAGAGCTTATATAAACTTCAATCAAAGAACAATTTCGGGCGGCACAGTCAAATTTCATGACATGGGAACAAACAAACAAAAAACAGTGTGCATCGCAGTGTGAAAATGCTGGGGGGGGGGGCGGGTAAACGTCAAATTCTCTGCCTTGCTCTTGACTCCCTCCTGGCCCAAATATTCCTAAACCATTGGTCAAATCTTTCCAATACCTTTTCTGTGTGCTTCCGTCCAGCTTGGATGTAGCAGACAGAGTGTACGTAGGGTGGAGCACGCTTGGCCAAGCTGAGTGGCTGGGACGGCAGTAGTGTTGATGTTCACTCGCTAGAGATCGGCATGGCACGGACGAGGACAGATCGCACGCCTTACTGCCCCGACTGCGTGGACAGACCAAGCGTGGCTGTCGCTGCTGCGGCATCGGATTGCGGCATGACGTCATTTCTACGGGATCCAGTCGGAAACGCCAGGCGGGCAACTGAAGGCTCATGCACATGGTACTACTGGTCCCTCGCTTCCAGCACACACACACACACCCCTTTCGTCATCCCGTCTCTCGTCAAACTCTCACACTACCCCTCAACCCACACCCCTACGCCAACCTTCCATCCACCTCATTACTGTGCCCTGTGGTTGCAGCTGTTTTCGAAAATTGCCTTCATGGCTGGAAAATTGTTCTATGATTTATTGTTATGCGTCGCGCCTCTTTTCTCGTGGCACGAGTCCCGGGATTTGGCGAGATTTGGCGAAAGTGATTCATTAATCCCGTCCTTTGGAAATGACGGACGCATGGTCGCTCTTCCTGCGACTCGCAACGACCATGAAACTTCTCCCTGAAGCCCTGCGGTTGGAGGTTCAAGTCGTATTAATTCACTTGGTTGTGTAATTCGCGAATCACATTGTTCTCTGTTCCGCTCACGTTGTCTCGCTGGGCTCTGGGTCATCTTTCGATGTCCCCGCGCAAGGGAGACGACCTCGCTCGTTTCAGCTGAGCAGAAGTTAGACTACTGTTTTAAACAAAGGACGATGGCGGGTTTACGATGATCAATCTTAATGATACCCAATTGGATTCCTTCGTTTTATGTCTTTCCGCGCCGAATGTTGTACTCGGATCCTTTTGATGAATCAGTTCATCTGCAAAGTAGGACAGTAAAGAAGAAAACCTTTAACATTAATCCGACAACAGCGATCCAGGGGGAGGGAACCAGCCAAGGTTCGAACGATTTCACCACGAGTGTGTTCCCGTAATGAGTGTAAAAATGGGCCTTGTTTTCGCTGTCTGCCTGTCATCGTACGTTACAATTGCAAAGAGCTGTGAAGCTGGGGTTCTTTCCCCTTCGGTAGTTCTAGGCCAAAATCCCAGTCTTTTGATACATTTTTTCTTTCGTGTCTCTCTCTCTCGCTCTCTCTCTCACTTTGGGTGCTTGCCCGTGTCCAGCATAGTGCTCTCTCTGTATATCGTACGTGCTGTCTGAATGTGTAACGTATACAGAACTACAAGTAAAAGCAGTTGTCTGGCATGAGTAATGGGGTGCAGGAGGAAAAATGAGATCATAAATTTGGTGAGATCTTTGTTTTGTGCAATCGTGTACCCAAGGAAGGGATAGTTCCAGAGTTTCATTTGATGGGCTTTTTGCATGATACGAATATAATTTGTTGGTTTAAGTTTAGTTTCAGTCTACATAAATTGCATAATTACTATGCCCCTTGAAGTGTCCTGCGGTTGCATGAACATAGATTCGAAAATTTAAGTCGGATTTTGTGTCAGTACCTGTTCGCACAGTTCAGGGGAGGTCTGTGGTCCTCCGGTTGTACCCTACGTCCTGCGGCTGCATCAACATAGATTCGAAAATTTAAGTCGGATTTTGTGTCAGTACACGTTCGCACAGTTGGGGAGAGGTCGATTGTCTTCTGGTTGTACCCTACGTTTTCCTCCCCCATACACACGTCGACACCCTTTCCCTCCTATAATATAATCCTGATGTAGCTTTTGTCCTTGGCTTGACGTTAAACAATAGCCAACCAATAGTATAGTAGTCTTATGTGGTCCTACCCCTGCTCAGTTAAATGCTGGATAAGATCGGTGTGTCTCCCTACATGTCTGTCTCTCTATCTTTTCGTCCGTCCCTCCCTCCCTCCATCTGCCTGCCTGCCTGCCTGCCTGCCTCTGTGCCTCTCTGCCTACCTGTCCGTCCGTCCGTCCGTCCGTCTGTCTGGCTGCCTGTCTGCCTGCCTGTCCGTCTCTCTGTCTCTAGCCTCTTAATGTGTGAGCGGGTCACCTCATGTATGGTTTTGTTACATTTCTTCGCCTCATTTTCAATCTTCCCATTCGTTTGTGGGAGTATCTTCAGAACCCCTATGCCAAGTCGCCTCTTGTGCCTTACAGTGTGAGACAGACGCGTGTCATAACTCAACACCACTCAGCGCCCTACTCTATTTCGTGTCACCGCGTATGCAGTTGTCTAGCATAAATCTTGCGGATTCTTGTAGACCACTCATAGCCCGTCATCATCGAGGCTTAAACATCCCCTAACCCCTATATGGTCCCTCCCTCTTGTCAGATTCTGCTGGATACTGAATCGCAGAAGTTGTAGTGATATTTATCTTGCCGACTTTTAAAAAAATGTCAGATTTTTTTAAAAAGAAGAGAACAACAGTGCTTTAAAGGTTTACTGTTAAAACGAGAAAAGGTACCCATAAACACTTGAGGTAACCTTAGATCCTAGTTGGGATCTTTCAAGAGTGTACACCGCATCAGTTTGTCATCATTAGGCAGTGTCATCACAGATCTTCCAGAAAAAATAAAACGGTTAGCTAATGGACGCGAAGGAACATCATTTACTAAAAGTACGCAAGTTTGTCTTCATTTTCTTCTGTTTACTGCAATGCCATGTCAATGCCTATCAAGAATTGCAATGTGGTAATCAAGATACCATGTCAATGCCTATCAACAATTGCAATGTGGTAATCGAGATACTATGTCGATGCCTATCAACAACTGCAATAAGGTAATTAAGATAAACCTTTTTTTCAGGACCAGGGGCATACGACACGTCGAAGTCCATAGGTGGCAAAGGTGGTCTGATTGTCTCTAAAGACAAACGCTTCAGGCATTTCCCTGCGGAGGATTTACCGGGACCTGGAGCTTATGAGGTGAGCTTTTAATGACCTTTTTTCCGATAGTTTTCTGGTTCGGGCTCAAAATGTCTTTTTGTGGTTAATCGTTTTGTTGTTGCTGGTTGAACCTTTTTGGGTTTTTTTTTGGGGGGGGAGGGGTACTTTTGCTGTTGTGGCGTCAGGAAGGATATGCTAGGGTCTCTGTATACTTCTTGCACTCTCTCCCTTTATCAGACGTTCGTTCGTCTGTATGTATATTTTTGTGACTGCTTGCTTGCACGTATGTGCATAAGTGATGCTTGAGCTTGGGTGAATGTTGAGCTGCCGTAGCGACATAGTCGGGAACGCGATGGTCGGGCTTGCATGGGTTCACGAGTTTCTTCACTGCCAACGCACTGGGCACTCCGGGCAGTCCACAGATAACGATCTGGGGACAACTTGCCGTCGGTACGTCGACAGGCTCATTAGATTGTGCCCAAGATGGCCTCTCAGCGACTGAGGGCAGCTAGGGGCAAAGGCTCGCGATTGTCAGACAGCTCCGCTTTTTTGACGGGTCGTCAGGGCAACACTTATCTGGATTTATTAGCAACTTAGTTGTGTACTGTGCGCTTACATTCTTTCCTTGCTTGCTCCACCCACCCACCCTCCTATCCAGCCCCCGCTCGCCAGCTGAGGAATCAGCAGTGGCTTGAAAATGAACGTTTTCCCTGTTTTTTTCAACAATCTCTTGCGTTCATTATCTCTCTCTCTCTCTCGCATACACGCAAGCATGCACACACAGACGCCCGCATTCATATTCGGACACAAACGCACATTCCCTCACAAGAGAAAGACGAAGACAATACAGGTTGGCACAGGCTCTGTCAATGCCGATGACTTTACCTGGCTGGCATGAACAGCGTAATGAGGACCGTTTGTGGCGGATTTACGATTGAATTGATATTCTTCTTACTACTGACCCCGGAACGTGATGACGCTCGGGGACCTTGTTTTCGTCCTCTGCTGCTGCTGCAAAAATATGCTGTATGTGATCTTTAGCTCCGCGGAACACAGTGGTGACTAGCATATTTACCCAGACAACAGCTAACAGGGTCTCTGTAATTCACAGTTTAAGTGATAGCAACTGGAAAAGACCGCCCTAAAAAAATGTTCACGATCTTTTATATTATTATTTATATTTTTCTCGTTGTGTCGTCTTCTCCGTCCCCGATCGTTATATCAGCTGCAGGACTCTGTGCGGACTCAATGTGTTAAATTTAACAAAACAGCCTGTGTGCTTTTTGAACGTGAGGGTTGGCATTTCGCTCTTGCTCTTGTGTATTATATAAATAAATAACATATTGTGTGATCAAGATGCACGTTGCCTTGGGTTTTGCTTTTTGTTTTGTTTTGTTTTTGTTTTGCTTTGTGTTGTTTTGTTTTGGGGGGTGGAATAAACACAACAGTGCACAGCTGGAGAAATCTGTGTCTTGGCACACATTAAAGGCAGCGAGTTAATCAGGATCAGTTTCGCTGTATCTTTCAAGTTTAGCCCGCGCAGTCGTCATTAAATTTTAGTGTTGTCGCAAAGTGCAGAGTCTGGACTATTTTTAACTGCGGAATGCTAATTGAAAACTTTGGCAGAGTGCAGGTGGGGAGTAAAGGTACGGGTCGGGGTAGACGTGATTGCAGACGACTTACAAAACATCAGCGGCAGTCTGTTCTGCGTCAGATGGGGCTTATTTCGGTTTCTTCGCCACATCGGACGATACGGCCACTGAATGCTGCCTTTCTGGGCCGGCTTGCATGACCCCACGATTCTCCTTTCTGATCGTAACTGTCCACGTAAAATACGTAGTACGAACGGGATTTACGATTGCCTTTGTGACCGGAAGAGTTCAGAAAAATGCTCGTGCGACACAACCCTGGAACATCCTTACTTTAACAGTCTCTGAAGACGTTTAAATCTTAAAGGAGGCCTGTCGCTGCTATGTTGAGCTGCTGGCTTCATCGTCAGAGAAAGGACGTCTCTGTCCCAGCTAACTCGCAAGGACCCACTTTTTCTCCTCCCCAGAAGGGGCTTCGAAATTTGTTGAATAATCATAATTTAATTGTTGGGTGCTCTAATCGCCTTGGAGATCGCTGGCAAATTTTTGAAGCTGTATGAAAATGGCCCCGCCCTGCCAGCGCTCGGGCGCGTCATAAATCTGCGATCATGAATGCATGGCTAAACAAAAATTTCTCTCCCCGGCTAGAGTGCTCTCAGTTCATTTGTCATGCGAGTCGTTTGTCGTGGTTCACGTGCGGGCCAGGGGGGCTGCGACACTTTGGCCGTCGGGGCAGCCCCTCCCGAAGATTTAGCGCCGTCCACGAAGGGGGTGGAGGCGAAACAAGGAAGATGAGTTTTTGTTGTGATTTTAGTTTGATTATGGCAGCGTGCGACAAGCTGAACAGCTGGCGTCAGCGGCCGGGAGTTGGTTTAGTGTCTTTCGACGCATGGGATGCGACCCGAAGCGGACCCTGAACGCTCTGCCCCGAGCCCGTCGGGCCGCCGTCGGCGCGAGTCGAAGGGTCGCAAGTCGGGAGCCCGATGGGAAGAGAGATTACCCACCGGCCCCTTTCGCGCGCGAATCAGGAATTCCTGCATCTGCTGAGACGCCCGTAGATCAGCAATCGCTGCCTGGCTTTTGACAGGTTTAATTTCGGAAGTGTTGGTGCTCCGTGTTTGTGTAGCGCGGGGTGCCGCCCAGCTCCCTTGTGGCTAAGATGGTCTGCTGTTTGGTCATAGTCACTGCCGCTCAGGCCTGGCGCGCAGTTTATGAGGGTGCGTGAACTCCAGGAGGTTTATGGTTCTAGACCCAAGTCTTTCCTGTTCAGCGGCGCGCGTCAGCCCAGCTCGGGGGCTGTGTGTTTTGGTCGTACACTTGGCAAACGTGCGAGAATGACGTCCACGTCTTTGATGAATGTGGTGAGTGAAAACGGTACAATGCTCAGCCCTTCTGTCGATCCGCTCTGCTGATGGATTTACCCGTTGACGGCACAGGCCATCGGACCAGCGTGCCATCCTGTCTCGAGTTGTCTTTTTAGTATTCAGATTGCAGACCATTCCTGTCCTTTTGGGTTTTTTTCCCTTATCCCATCCCTGCTCTCTCTGTCTCTGTCTTTCTCTTTCTCTCTCTCTCTCTGTCTCTCTCTCTCTCTCACACACACACACATTCCGTGTGCTAGAGTGGGCGTCTAAATGGATGTGAACTCGTTTGACACGTCTCATTTAATCAGCTTGGTTTGTTTCGCAGCATGCCTCCAGTTTCTCATCGTCCAAATATGTTTCCCTATATATACTTCTTTGGACGAGGCCTTAAAAAATATTGGCAGAACATCAGAGAGAATCCTTTCAGGTGACAGACTCGACTCTTCAAGGTTTCCCTTCGTGCTGTCGTCATTTATTTAACGCTTGGGGGCTCTCGAGACTTGGATGTGTTTTGAAACACTGCTGCCAGATCTAGGAGCACAAAGATCTGGGCACAATTAAAGCGATGTCGGGTAACAGTAAACTTGCCTCCCCCCAGCTGACAGGTGCTGTAGATGCGCGAGTAGCTTGAGTCAGACACGAGAAGGACAGGTGGATGTGTAATAAAGGTAGCGAACTGCCGTCTTATCGCTGTGAGCCTCGTCGTCCGGTGAGCGTTTTCCTATCTCGGCGTCTAATCCGGGTTAAAGCTGTCCCCTGTGTGGAACTGGTGAACCTGGTATCAGGTTTTAAAAATCTGGCAACCTGACTTCTCTTCTGCCGTCTTTTGCATGGCAGCAGGTTTAACAGCAACTCTGGTTTTTAAGATCAGATTAACATAAACAAAACAGGCTTTCTATGTTGCACTAGCCTGATTTTGTGTGGTTTTTTTTTTAAAGAAGTTTTAATGTGAGCTGCAAACTTTCGGGGAACAGTTTACGATGTGACTTTACAGTCGAATTCGGGTAAATGAATGAGTTAGGACTAATTCATTTACCTGACATCGGCAAGGCACATTCTTTAATCGTCTAGCTTGGGGGTGTGCGGAGTGACTATTGGAAGTCAGTGCAGATATTTCCGGATGAAGAAGCAAAAGGAACACTATGTTTCCCCTGTTTCTTTAACTGATAATTATCTCAGCTGCTGTATCGTCAGACTCTAGGAACCAGGGACATAAATTCCGACCGGCTGTTACTCAGCAACTCCATTGGCCAGACTTCTCGTGTTTCACGAAGCAGATGCACGTCATTGTCAACGAGAGGGAAATGAGGTATTAGTGACGAGGGTGGCACTGCAAGCCAGCAACTCAGCATGGCGGAGGCGGGGGTGGGGGTGGCGAACATTGGGGTAACAGAACGGGTGCGCTGATAAGCGGCAAACGTGTTTGTGCTGTTGAATCGGCAGGAGCGGTAAGTGGCGTGATCAGAGATCAACGTGTTCCCCTAAACGAACAAATGTTTGACACGCGATTCTTACAAACTCCCTGCACGACTTCAAAAAAATGGAAGTATTCCTAGTATATTCCTTTTAATTGTACCCCATGTTTTTTGGTTGGTTGTTGTTTTGTTTTGTTTTGTTTTATCTAATAGCAGCAGCTGCCTGTCCCTGTGTTTTCCATTCTCGACCCCATTTTGGTTATTTTGTACTCTCTAATCGTAGCTCTTTGTGTGGTCCTTGCGTCTTGTAATCACATCCTCGTTGGTTTTTTTTTTAATTGTGTGTCTTCTAATTGTTGCCATCGTGTTCCTTCCGTCTTCTGGTCCTGAGGTGGTTTGCACAATCGTTCTTATCTCCAGTTCATACGTAAATGCGCACATACAATACACTGGGCGAAGGTGCCTTACGACCACTTTTATGACCAAAAAGATCAGCTACGAACGCTCATGAAGCCAGCCCTGGCCCCATGCTCTCTCTGTCTTAAGGGCTACTTACACTTGCAATGCTCTCAACGTTGAGCGTGCAATATCTACCATATATGGAAGTTGCAATGTTGAGCGAAAATGTTGCAGGGGGGCCTCTCAACATTTTAGGGGATACCACGCCGCGCTATTTTCTAGCGGGGGCTCAAAATGTTGCAAGCCTGTCAGCCAATCAGAAACAATCCTGCTATTTAGTGCAGTGTGGTCTAGGGCTGGTCGTGATCATGTCGGCCTTCGATTGATAGTCATCTGGTCAGAAAAAAACGATTTTCCAGTTAATTGATCTCTTGCAGCACCATCCCAGCATTTACGAAAACACATCCCCTGACTATTCAAACAGAGATTTAGTACGGGAAGTTCACCCGTCGATTGCAAGACAGCTGGGTCACAAAACTGTCGTGCGACATTCGCAAGAAGCGTCTGCATTCGGTGTGCTGTCGTGTGCTGATAGTTCTTGTAGAACACACACGTATGCTTCCAACTGGTTTCGACGAGCGATGCACTGTGGAACCCACATTCGTCTTTTCCGTTTTGCTTTCTCAGACTGCTGGGCGAAAATAAATGCAGCCGCAGAAGCTGCAGCGGTCAGAATAAATTGTTTGTGATCATCCATAGTGTTACTATTGTCAGCCCCTAGAGCGAACACGTGATGATCATGTGACGATCTGGCGGGTAAAATATTGCAGGTGTCTTGCGCCCGTGTAAGGACAGTGCTCGGAAAATGTTTTCGCTCATCGTTGAGAGCATGGCAAGTGTAAATAGCCCATTACGACCGTAGGGAACTTCTGCCTGTCTTCCTGTTGTAAGAGCGGTATGCTTTCTCTCGACCTCGTTCTGTCGGTTACGGTTTGAACCCTCGTCCATCACACACAAACACGCCAAGACATGCACGTGGTCTATCACTCTATCAGTGGTCTATCAGTCTATCAGTGGTCTGTCAGTGCAGAAAATCTTAGCCGCCTTGGTAGTCATGATCGTTATCCTGTGTGCGGACAGTAGAGCATCATGGTTACTACTGATGTGGTGGGGCATAAACCAGCGCGTCATAGGATACGTCACGAAGTGACTAAGTGATTTATTCTGGGTTTTTTCCTGAACGTTTGAATCACGTCCTCGATTATCCCTCCTCCTCCTCCTCTTTGTTTTTCCTCCTGGAGTTTCCTTCGTCTGCTGCGCGACAAATGTTCTCGGAAGTGGCGACAGCAGGAAGACAGCAGTAAGGCTTTTACTGGGCGAGTGCAATTGTCACAGTGTCTTCGTTATCCTTTCTGCGCATATCATGTTGACGGAGAGTCAGACTGTGAAAGGCTGCAGGCTTAGCGTGTTTGCTGGCCAGACGCAGAGCGATTTGCCTGCCACCTAAACAATTTTCAGACGACTGTATTGGATCTCAGACGGGCGGCTGTGGCATAACGGCGTTAACAACTCCACTACCGTGCGGGCTGTAAGGGCTGTGACACACCGCGCGCCTTACCAGAAGACGCGAGGGTGCCGCGGGCAACTTCTCCAGGCTTCCAACGACAGTTAGTGACGTCAACTCTTATCTCGATAATATCCTTACCCTGTATCACCCCGGAAGACGAGCCAGGGAGGATCAGGGAGGGGAAGGGGTGAACTATAAATAGCCCACGGAGAAACCGAAGATTGTGAAGCACGTTCGAGGATTACAGTGGCAGGCGACGTCTGTCAGTCCATGGTTACCTCACTTTTTGTCATCAGTCACCTGTCTCAGGTAGCACAGCATCCCGCGGCTATCACAACCCTGCCATGGCCACTGTCGCTTTGCGCTGAGAGAACTGCTAGCCATCTTCCCGTCCTCAAGGGTCTGGCTTTTACCTCCAGGGTGAGTCGCTCTAGCATACCTTGTTACGTCTCTTTTGCGGTAACGAACCTCACTTGTGTCTGAAGATGTCGCCAGACATTTTGCCAGCAGAATAGAGGGTTTTTGTTTGTGGGCTATACGTCACCAACGTCTGGTAAGGAGCCCGCTGGGCCTGTTTCGGGGAAGTGTGTGTGTGTGTGGGGGGGGGGGGGGAACTGCCAGGACTGGAAGAGCGATCGGTGATCACTGTTGCCTCAGGACTGAGACCCGTACATCCCTACAGGGTCTGTCAGACCTCTTGATGTCCACTCCACTGTGGTTACCTCTAACTTTGGCTATATTTTAAAGGACAGCGAGAACCACGCGATAGCTTTTTGCACTTGCAGGGTTATCCTCAGGATCAAATCATTGAAGCCTTCTTGTTTATTCTTGTCGTGCTTCATTTAACGTCGGAAATCATTAACTCGCATTACCAAATGATTAGCTTAATCATTAACGATCTATTTTCATCCGAGGCCTACAAAAACACACACCCAATAATTATTTGAACTCGTTTCTTCGCGTGTCGTGCTCGGGATTCCGTGACAGCGGTCCTATAACGGGTGAGCGTACTCGACGTGTTAATTGAATTGCTTCGCTGAGCAGCTAGCGCATGCGGCAGAAAAGTTGCCGCACGCCTCGGCATGACAGCAGCTGGACCTGCCCTTAGCATCCGGCGTCCGCGTCTCGTCGTTCGTGTGATGCGTTGTGGCACAGTCGTGGGTCCTCAGTGGCCAGCACCCTCGCTGGGGACAGGGGACGAAATCAATAGCCTTTCTGGACGTTTTCCTGACTTGTCTCAAGAGTTTCCTTTCTTCATTTAGCACTCTGACATGGCATACAAGGGCTCAATTAATCACCGCCCAGAAAGGCAGTTGGAGGACGGGTACTTTTGCGACCTGCGTCATTTGACAATTGATTGTCTCATCGTGTTTGTAATTTTGTAAGTCAGGGCTTAAACTAAGGGACAGTGGACAGCGGGCGAGAGAGTGAGGGGGGGGTAAGGAAAGTTCCTACAGTCATGGATCGGGAGAGGATAAAGAAGATTCCCTTTGTCTTGGCGATGTGTGGAAGACAGTTTAGCTCCTTCCCTGCCAATTTTCCAATTACCAACACTCTTGGCCAGGCAAGCAGCATCTGGGAATATGAGATGAACGGTGCACAGGGGACATCTTCCCCTCACGTGATTCACTGCACCATGTGACAATTTTCTGTCATCAGTCGGCGCGAGCAAGGGGTGGGGGAAAGAGAGAAAAAAAACTGTCTCATGTTGCCGCGGAACACTCAGGCAACTCTCTGGTCGGTCGTAACTGCGGTGCGAGTCCGAGCGTGCGACATCCGAGATTCAATTTGGCCGCGGTGGACAACGCACCGTCTTAATGGTGAATTGTTTTTGCTGCGATAGCATCGTCTGCAAAGTGTAAACAGTGTTGCGATCATTAGTTCAGAACTCAGGCCTCCCAGCTGACGTAGAAAACGGATGGTTGTGGGGGTGGGGGGAGCAGAAGGGAGGAGGAAGAGGAGTGACACAGACAGCGAAGTCCCTTAAGCCTAAAGGAAGTAAGAGATGAAAAGTTGATTTATCTGCCCATGTCGTTCCCAGCTGGCTACAGTGTACTACACTCCGGAAGACCCCCAGCTTTACGCTGCTCGCAATTTGCGCGAGCGCTCGCGAGGAACAAAGATACGGATGCCCCGGGGAGCCTTGTAGTACCGTGAAGCGATGCTGACATGCGAGACGGTGCTTTGTCTTTCGGACCCTGGTCCCTCCTTCCTCCCACTACGTGTTCACCGCGCAGTCGGAAGACACCCCGTTATGATGGTCAGCAACTGCCACCGCGCCTCTCTGGCCGAGCAGCTGAGACGCGGTGGACGGACAGCCAGCTCCCTCTAGCGGACTGGCCTGGCAAAACAAAGGGCTGGCGGCCGGCTACTAATTGTCAATCCTCTGCCTGGAATTATCAGTTGCATCTGTCTGATTTATGTCCTAGTCGATGCGTAGTGGTCAGGTCGGGCGAGCGGGACTGGCAGTCTTAGCACGGCCCTGCATGCCGAGACGCCCTGTGGAACTGGCCTCAGTCACCCGCCAGAGGGCGCTGGTGAGGGCGCCATTGTCTTCTAGTTTCATGGGGTGATGAGCCGCTTGCTTTTGTCAAGAATGAGTCACTCCATTTTCCCGGACTAAGTTCTGTACCACCGACTCACGTCCCTTTCCCAGTCTCAGTCGCTGGGTGGCTTAGTGTTCTGCAGCCACTTACACCCACACGATCGCTGTTAAGACCTCTGACCCTTGGCTGCCCCCGTCGGGCTTTATTCATGACGTGTCATAGTTTCAGCGAGTAAGCTCCATTTCAACCATTAATACTCCACGCTACCATCACCCTAATCTATGTTCAGATTCTCTAATGACGATTGCGAGTGTCTGTACAAAAATACGTGTTTCGAAAGGGATACAGGGGTACGCTGTTTGGGTAAGGCTACAAGTTAGCATACCTTGATAACGCGTCCCATGACGCCGATGGGTCTATTCAGCCAAGCTGTTTGCTTCCGCGTTTTTTTTCCCCTACAGGCTTCGTCCCGTCACACCCCGGGGGAAAAGTGGGGCTTAAGTTTCACATCAAAATAATTAATCGTGGTACTTAAAATACAGTAGATCTCGCGTTATCTCATGCCGTGAAACGCGATCTGAAATTCTGGAAGGAAATCTCTAGCAGATGCTTTAATTTGCTTAGGCCTTGTTGCTGCCGTGTTGAGTTTTGCGCGCCGCTTGAGATTATAGGGCTAAAAAGGGACATGACAAGGTAGGCCTACAGTTAGCACGCAGGGTATTTACTGTAGACCTAACGATGTCGATTATGCGCAAGGCGAAGGTGCTCCCACAGGGAAGCACACAAACCCCTTGTCGTGCTTAGATGGGACTCCAGTAATGGGTTGTAACCTTTGTGCATATAGATTCAAGACTAAGTGGGTGGAATGTATGAGGCGTCTCTTTTTTATGTTTCTGTATTTTCGTGTAACATAGAGAGACAACGTCTTGGAAACTGCACGCTGGATTTTGGTCTCAACCTACCCCCCTTCTCCCCGCTCCCGCTTCTTTGTCAACATTTGTCAAAACGTTTGACGGGCTTTTAAATGTTAAGGAGGTGTGGAGAGTTTGGTCACGCTGAACTACCACCAGCATATGAAGGAAGGCGAAGAAATGTTTTCATGCTGTTTACTTGTACGGAATGCATCTCATTCTCTGCCGGGGGGGGGGGGGTGGAATCACCAGCTGCCTGCCTCCCGTCCTGTCGATCAGGGTGGTCATATCTTTTCCCTCGATCACACGCTGGCCACCCCGTCAGAGTGTCCTCTGGTTTTAAATATTCTAATCATATTGGGTCAACCTTCTTTTGACTGCAGCGTTAGCCTTTTTTTTAAGCAATTATTTTTTTACGTCTCAGCGCGAAAACGGTAAAAGGACGACTCGTAAACAGCTTGCACAAAAACTGTGTAGTCTGTTGCACGGCAAGAGGCAGATTTTAGCTTAATGCAAAGTCTGCAGAAGCAACTTATTTCTGTAAGCAGAATAAAAAGGAGTTGTTGAAAATATCCCGAAAACTACACTGGAAGTATTCTTTGGTTCTTGTTAATGTTTGCGGCCATGTTAGCTAAAGCGATTACAGAGTGAAAGTAAACAACGTTAACACTCTAGGAGCTGAGAATAACGTAGTCATTAAGATGTACAGGACCACACATGCCCACATACACACACAGTATTATAGTCGTATAGAAGTAAGACACAAAGTTATCAAATTTCAAAGCATACTGTTTAATACATGACAGTAAAGTGCTGTGCAGTGCTTAGGTTTTAATGCTTGCTTCCTGCAAGAGACTTTTATCCTGACAGAAAAAGGTTTCGACTCGAGAGCGACTGATATAGATCACGACAGTGAGCAGCTTCTGGGTGCCAAGACGCCGAAGTTGTCAATCGGCCATGAGTTTCGGGGTCAGGTGTGTCAGACAAGCGCATGAAGGCAAGCTTGGGAGCCAAACCTGGTAGCTGACTTCCACTGCACTTCTGCGCACGACAAGATGGCCTGACGATAGCTCAGCGTCCACGGCCCCAGCACCGCAGGTATACCCAGCGAGGCGCACGTGCTTTGCCCGTGTCGGAGATGAACCTGGCGATGGGACGGAAGTTGTGCCTGAGCGCGGCACGCCATCGGCAATTACTGTCATCGAGACAGCTTTGGCTTCCAGTGGATTCCACGGCCATGCTGAAGATGCGGTACGGACATGTTGGAGGCCAGCGGTGCGCGGTCTGTGCCTTGAAGCGACAGCCGCAGGGAGTGGAGACGTGGGCCAGTCGGTGCGGGGCATGCCGCAAAACTGATTTGTTAGCGCAACGGCATTTGCAGGAATAGGCCCAGACAGCCTCTACCGTACGTCACGTGGGCATGGACTGGGGTAGGGGAGGCCAAGAGATAGGCCACGTGGATCGAACAGAGATGCTTCACGAATCGCCTTAAAACGCAAGCACAGCGTGGTGAGGGGAGGCGAACCCTCCTTTAAGAAGGAAGAATTTTGTTTAAAGCGTCCGGTGAAAAAAAAAATGTCGCTGATAAAGCATGTATCAGCGTTGATATATCTGTGCGTCGGCGTTAAGACAGACCTGTTCTCTAAGACTGTTGCATGCCTGTGTTCATTTCGGGTTGTATGCTGATGCTTTGCCGTGTTATTTGCTCGCTACACCTGCATGGGGTTTTCATGCTAGAAAAACCATGAAATATTGGCAATAACGCATGTAACTGTGCGTGGATGCGACAACGAATCTTGACGGACACTGCAGGAACGATCTGTTCTGTTTCTGCTGATGAAATCAAAACTATTTCTTTTCTTCCCTTGCTGGGGTTGGTGGTCCTTCCTTCATGAGTTTTTTCTTCTTTGGTCCTGATTTGATTTGGTAATCTTGTGGACAATTACGCGAATTAAAAAAGACAGGACAAAGGGTGGACTTGACAAACAAAGAGAACAGACATAGAATGGGCAAGAAAAACACACAACAAATGGACATAAACGCAGGCATAAATACAAAGAATGAGCGAGGGAAACACAGTGGACATGAGAATCCACGAGTGGACATGGGAAACACCAGGAGTGGACATGGGAAACACCAGGAGTGGACATGAGATACAAAGAATGGAGTTGAACTTTTTACTGAATAGGCTTCTGGTCCATTTCAAGGGGGAAAATCAGAAATAAGCATATAAGAAAAATCCAGTACAATGTGCGTTTCCGTCTCATCATTATAGCAAAACGGACATTGCAGGGACTGCTGCGGAGTACAGAATTTTGTTCATTCCATACGTATTTATAGAAAGTGTACAAGTAAATAATTACCAAATGAATCAACAGTAGGATTAGCAGAAGACGGCACCCATCGTCAGAAACTTCGATGTCACCCCCATCAGTAAACGGTTCAGACTGACATGTCTCCTCTTCTAGCATTTTCATTTGCAGTTCTCGCGTTGAGATCGCCACGTGTTATAAGAGTACAGTCGCCGTACAGTCTCAGGAAATGGGCATGACAAACACAATGGGGAATAAGAAGCGTAAGAAACAGACACGAGAAACAAAATATGAATAAAACAAAAATGAGAGATAAATATGAACGAATTTGTAAAAATCAGTAGAAGAATTATGAGGAAGAATAGCCAGTGCGCGGACTTCTATCATTCATGATTAGACCAGAAATTCGTGACTGCCGGAAAAAAAACCAGCCTACAGATTTCTTATATTCCTATTGGGGATGACCTTTTTGAAACTTTGTTTTTAAGAAGCAGTACGTACATCTTAAGCAGCAGAGAAGGATTTTTTTGTTTAGTTTTATCATTGCTTCCGTCTAGGCACGTTTCTAACAGGACCCCTTTGTCCACCTGGTCTGATCATCTAACATCCCTTTTCATCCTCCTTTTTCTCGTCATCGTCGTGACCACAGCCATCGTTACAAGCGGTTTCACTCCCTCGTCTTCCGCAGTAGAGCGGTGACCCGGAACAATGATGTTCACGGTTCATTTCCCGTCCAGTAGGATCTTCGGTAGCTCAGGGTCGCGTCCCGAACGCTGCCACACCAGCTTCCTTCTCCTCCATCTCCACCCCGTCACACCCCCTCCCAGTGCCTGCTGCGATAATTAAGATGCACGTTGCACGAACAGGCCTGCGCGGTCGTCACCGTTGTCCAAGCGCGCGAACGTCTGCGTCCTGTGACCGGATGTCCCGCAAGTCTACAGGAGCTGCACCCTGGTAATCCAGCACGTAACAGCTCTAATTTACGCGAGCCAATCATATGCCGAGCTCTATTTCGGATGTGTAAAAAGTGGAGCCAATCAAATGCCGAGCTATATTTCGCAGGTCATTCCGGGGGCTGGGGGAGGAGGAATGAGGGGGATGTTTCGGGAGGAGGGGGGTTTAGGGTAAGGGGAGAGGGGTGGGGTGGGGGTTTAGGGGAGTGTTATAGGCAGTATGATCTTCCAGGAAAGTGGAACGTTTTCAGTGGTGACCCTAAGAGATTGGAATATTTTTTGTGTAAGACTGTCTTTTGACTGGGTCCAGGTTTGGGGGTTTTTTTGGCGGGGGGGGGGGGGGGGGGGGGGGGGGGGGGGGCGGGGTTGAGCTTCTTCAAGCAATCTGGCTAGACGGTTGTAGGACAGCACCGTCGAAATCTCACGCGGAGGAAAAACGCTCGTCGAACGCTCCATTCGTCTCTGTGAATTTAAATGTGTATTAAGCCCGGACTGCAGGCATAAGCGCGGAGGTGGGGCAGCGGCGAGACCCGAGTCTGGACAGTGATAAATAATTGGGCGTTAGAAGGCTGACGGCCGGCGGCCGTTAACATTTGATTCCGCTTCTCTGCTTGTCGGTGTCTAGGCTGCGCAGCACCGCGTGCCATTGTTCCCGCTCGTTCCGTGTGATCGGCGCTGACAGTGAGACCTGCTGCAGAGTGCGGACCATGACGGATCTGAGGCATGCATGTGCGTACGGCGAGCCCAGAGACAAGCCGAATCCGTCATACGTCACCAAAGGCGGAAAGAGTTTGTCCGAACGCTGGTCCATCTACGGGCCCTTTGTCCTTGCCAGACGGGCAGTGATTCCCTCCCCCCTTTTCCCGCACCCACTAGTTCCCAGGGGTGGGTCACTAGTTCTTTCTGTAATCCTAACCAACACGTTAGATAGACCTCCCTAAGCCTAAATTTAACGCCAATCCTAATCGTAGTCCTAATACTAACTTAACCCGAATCCTAAAACCCAGCCAAAACACGAAATCGTAACCCCTGAAAAGGCGAATCTTTAGAAACAAAACTTATCGGGTCAAAACCCACAATGAACGCTATAACACGAAGTTACGAATCGTTTTTAGCTGTGAGCAGTCAGTAAGAAGGCCGCGCACACCAGGTGTTACGAGAAAAACGAACTCCCCGCCCGGCAGCTTTGTTGAGGAGCGTGATCGAGTCTGGCAGTTATTGTAAGCGATAGTCAGGCGGTCTAAAGCATCCCTCAGTCTGTGGACCATTTAACATCAGGCTGCCGTGCACGCGAGCAAAGCTAAAGTTCGATTTGCTGGACCCCACAACAACCCCCCCCCCACTCCGGAAATGTTGGCAGAGGCCCAGACCCAAGTACCGCAGTCCGGTCGGCTCGTAGCACCTTGCCTGGCATTTTTAGGCGCTACACGTGAGATTTCGCGATGCAGAAGGGATTCTTGTGGTTGGTGGGTGTGATGGGGGTGATGAGTATCACATGCGTGCACGGATTTGTTTGTTCCATCTCGGGGACGGCTTGCTGTCGAGTAACATGACATCTCTGATAGCACATCAGTCTGAAACTCAGGTCTGGCCCGCGATCAGCGTCATAGAAACACACCCTTGATGCACTCCGTACTGCGCCTGCGCGCACAAGCTGCCAAAGGGGCTCCCGCAGACAGAGGGACAAATTCCATTACAGGTATGGTCTTCGGCGCGCAGTGTGTGCTGACCGTTGTCACCTCCTGTTTGATCATCCTCGCGTCGCCTGACCTTTCAGGTCAGATCATCGTCTTCGCTGAGTCTTCTAGTGCTCGGCAGGTGGCAAGGGTGGGGAGTCGGCAGCTGGGCAGGCGGGGAAGGGGGGACTCAGATGTCCCGTCCGGCCTCGCCAAGTCACGCGTGTCCTGGCAGACGCAAACACAGGTGCCTTGGTATCTTCAGGCTTCAGGGTAAACACACGGAAGTCTGGAACTCGCAGGAGGCCAACAGCTTGGTAATGCCCCCACTGAGATGCTCGGTGGCACCGCTTTGGGGACACTCTGAAGACGTCTGCACGGTGTGGGGTGCAATCCCCTGGAGGTCGCGACCCCGACCATCAATCTTGGCGACACCTTCCCGGCATCCCTCTTTGTTCCTCCGTTCGCAAGCCGCTGGGTGCCGTTTCGTCGCAGCTCCGAGGTGGCTGCGATTGCTCACCAGGGCAGAATAATAATTGCATCAAAAATGTGGATTGCTCTTTCACAGGGTACGGTGGCGCTAATTGGACTCCCTTTTATTGGTCCACCTCGGTACGGGAGGTTTAGGCGGTTGTTACACGTTACGCATTTCGGCCCAGTCTATCGGGGTCGGGATCTGTTACCAGGAACAATGGAATAAGCCGGTCGCAGAGCGTCTTTGAACACGATCTCCGTCCTCGGTGTGATTAAAGACACCACCACCACCACCCCCCCCCCAAAAAAAAAGTTGCTGTAAGTAAATAGGATCGACTAAGTTGTTTCATCTGTTGGGTAATATATTCTATTATATTTTTGATAAAAAAAGCCTTTAATGTGTTTGTTTGGAGTGGATAGGTAGAGAGTTTGTTGCGGGAAGGCTAGCTTTCATTCTGCCTCCTCCGTTTCTTTGATCTGCGGTTACGAGTTCAGACAAAAACGATTGTCATATTTTGATAATAGAGTGGTGTTTCAGTTGTTTTGTTCGACTGATGTTAACGTCAACGTCATTTCGTATCCTTAGCACTCTCAGCGAGAATCCCCCCCCCCTTTTGTGCTTGCTGATCTTTCACGGCTACCATCTTGAAAGGACTTTTTTTTGGGGGGGAGGGTACCAAAAAAGGGAGCGACTCTTATGTTAACGGGCAATAAATGGTAAAGACGCACGCAAAACAAACTGTGCCCATTTCACTTTAGCGTGTGTGGGGTGTGAGTGGTTTGGAAGTGGGTATGTAGGTTTTTTTTTTTTTTTGCATGTAGGAGAATATTCTTTTTGGTTTGAGCAAGTAAGCAATATTGCGAGTTCGTTCGTTCGTTGGTTCCTAGAGCCAAAACGCTTTGCGGCGCCATGTTCACTCCGTACTTTAGTACTGCCCAATGAGGCTGGACCTCCCGCGCCCTGCAGCACTGCGCATGCGCCTGCCAAGCAAGCACGCAGCGGGCTATTTCCTCCTTTCTGAATCACTCTTCTGCGTAGTACTCCATGCGCACTGGAGGGCAAGTCCGGCAGTTTAGCGCTACGTGGTCGGCGAAAGAGCGAAGAGTTAGATACTCGTACATGCAACATTTGTATACTTCTCTCTTAACCTTCGCACCAAACCCAGGGTAAACAGTCTCCTTAGAGAGTCGGCTGTGCGACTTTACACATCATCATACTTCTTCGTATAGTCGTGTCTGTTGTCGCTGTGGGTGAGTTGACTTCAATTATACTGTCTAGGTAAGCGTTTACCAGACAGTCGGGCTGGGTGTAGTGCGACGGGGACAAACAGTGGTGAAGGAGATTTACTGTTCGGCTGCTGCGTTATTCATTCATGTTCTTTCTTTCTTTCATTTTTCTTTCTTTCAGAATGGTCAGATTTCTGAGGGTGGATATCTGAACCCTTGCCTTCAGTCGTTCATTTCTCGATTGGTTATCTACAAATGTAACGGGAGAACCGTATGCCCTAGAGTTAGAAATTAGCCGAAGCCACTCAGTGATATTATTACATACTGGGTATGGGTTAACGAGAGTAGAGATAAGAACTTCAGCGGTGACCAGTACCTGCGCTGACAAGCTTCTGACTTTGCGGTTACAACTAAATTTTATATTGTGCTGCTTATTCATTTTTTCGGGCTAAGATTTGGATGGTGAATATCTCGATTTTTGTTCAGGTTAAATACTCAATGACCTAACCCATGGTGATAGAGCTGCACTATATGCGCTGCTATTGGGTCACCCATGGGGTTCGTAGTGGTGGTGGTGGTGGTGGTGGTGGTGTATTGGGTGGGGGGGGGTGTGAGTGAGGCACAACACAGAAACAAGTCAATGAACTTGCAAGTCGTTGTGCTGGATTGCGGCACGGTGTGTGCTCGGTGGGACCGAACATTGTTGATTTGCTCGCCCAGTGGCCGCGCGAAGACGCACGTCAAATTTACTGCTTTTGTCTCCAGTGCTGGTAATGAAAGCCATCAAACACGAGACCCGGCGGTAGCACGCGCGCACGCGCGCACTCCCACACGCGCACACTGGGCAGATCGCGCACGCCCTCGAATGGGGCAACTGGGGTAGTAGGCGGGCGGGAAGGACCGAGGGGGAGGGGGGAAGACGCCACGCGGAGAGCAGAAGTATCGATGATAATGAAATTATGACAAGTCTTTGTAGCCGAGAGGAGCTGGCCGTTGCAGAAGTCTGGAACATGGTGATGGTGGTCGGGGTGAGAGAAGTCAAGGCGCTGGCTGGTGGGTACCCACGCCACGGGAGCCGTAACGCCAGACCTGGCCACGGGGACAGTGGGATTTGGGGGTGGGGTGGGGGTAGGATGAGGTGGTGGGCGGGGAGCCGTCTGCAGCGAGCTGCAGCGCGTCATGAGGACGTGTGAGGGGGACAAAGGACGAAGTCACGAAGACACACATCGGTGACAGGAGCCACGGGAAAGCGGCGGGGGAGAGGTGGGCGAGGGCGGGGAGTGTGGGCCAGAGGAATGGGAGGGGTGGGGACTGCGTGACTGGGGTCAGCGTAGGACGCGCTTGTGCCGCAATGCGGAAGGAACGAGAAGGAATGATACTGTAGCGGATTAGCTGTGGCACTAATGGCTCCTCTCTGCTCAATGTGTTCAATTTGAGAAAGTCGAGACCCCTTTTTTTCGACAAAGATTTCTGTAAACCTCCCTTAATGCAAGCTACAAACTTCAGATATCTGTCAGGACATGTTGATTACACTGTGTTTGTTTACCGCGTCTGGCGGCGTAATTGTGCAAGTAAAATCAATGGCCAACGGAAATCCTTTATGTGATTATACCTTTGGGCTGTAAGCAGCATCCCTTACCTCATAGCTGCCCGATTTTTTTTCTCCTTGCTCTGGCCCTCTCCGTTTTCTTCCTTAATATTTCCCGACATCTGCTCCTGGTCATTATCATGCCTCTTTTGAACATGTGACATGATAGAAAAACTTAGGAATCTATCGGAACGGTGACGTCACGGCTACCTTACACTTGACATGAGTTAGTGCCTCGTTAGCTCAAACATACGGCGTTTTAAACCTGAATGTACAAAACCCAGCTCCTGGAGTCCCCACACTCCTCTGCTTCCAGACCTCATCTGGCAGCGCGGCTCCAGGTCGAGGCAGGCTGCGGTTTTAAAAACCGGCAGAGCTCGTACTTAGTAAGATGTTTTCGACTAACACCGGGCGAGTGTACTCTCAGAAAAAGAATCCACCTGAAGGACGCTGCGGACCTTCATTATCCTCCCGAGTTGCTGGCGTCTTTCATCTGACGTCAGGCCATCAGGACCGTGCGTTGCACGGGGGCTTGCTGTTAAAATGAAGTGAAGTGAGGTATAGGTCCTAGAAATTTCTGCTGCCTTTCATCTGACGCATGACCATCAGAACGGTATGTTCTGAGGGGGCCGCTATTAGAGTGAACTTCTTGCGTCGAGATGCTCTGTGAGTGGCTGGGAGAACGAGAGACCGTGCTCCACATTTTCAGACAGCCCCTTCCAGTTTTAGTGTTTGGGACAGGCCGCATGTTCTCACTCTCTCCTTGTCGCTCAAACGGGGTCACGTTCTCACATCGCTCCGCCTGTGTTCTCCCGCAGGGACAAAGATCTGCGTTTGGTAACGAATTCCAGTGAGTGAAATGAAGGGGTTGGTTAATCAGTAGCAACTTTCTTTTGCGCGCATTTGGTCACACAGGACAGGTGCGTTTCAAATGATCAGATCCATCCTCAGGGAAAACAAGTATCAGGTGAAGGGGAGAGGAACGAAGTAATAGGTGGGGGGGGGGGTGCGTAAAGCCTAGAAAAAAAATTGTACAAACGTTGGATAATATCTTTACAAGCACAGACACAGACACAAGCACAGACACAGAATCTAACAGCGCCTGCGAGCTCACGCACACACTAGCAAACGAGGGCGCACACCCACACGTGCCTACTTTAACCAAGAGTTTTCTATTTGCTTTCATGAACGTGCAGATGCGGTTGAGGTCAGGAGGAGAGTTATGTGTGTCCAGAGCTTCCCGATCCTGTATCTTTCCACATGTCATTAATCTGATTCGATTTAACATGCCTCCGTCTGGTTTGTATCAGAAGAGAGTAGCGTTCTGTGTTGTAGGCCATGCTAGATCCCAATACGTCAGAATTATATATGAACCGACCCATAGGTCATCGAGTTAAGTCCAGTGAATCGTTGGACTTACCCCCCCCCCTCTTTGGGGGTGGGGGTGGGAGTGGATTCAAACGCTGATACCTTGGAGCCCAGGGCTGGCTTGCATGAGTGTTTATATCGGCCCTTCCGGTCATAAAAATAGTCGAAAGGCCCGTTCTCTTTGAGTATTTTTCTTGCAGCTTTACGCATGACCTTACTTTAGGAGATAAGAACGCCCGTGCATGGCACCCCTGCGATGGATTGCATGAATGTTCGCATCTGCCCTTCGCCTCACAATAATATGATGTATTGGGAAATGTATGATCCGTTCTGTATTTTACATTTATCTCTACGTGTTCAGAGGCGATAAAACGCCTGTGCAACCCGGCCCAAGCTGTACGAGCCTTTGTCGTTTCTTGTCCTCACCTTAAACTAGTCGTGTGAAAAGGAGACGCGACCGTTCGTACAACCCATTTCTAGTGCGAACCCATGAATCTACCGTGGGTACACCGCCAGGGGCCGTGGGTCACGTCCTGGTAGCGCGCCGAGTGCGTGAGTGCGGAGCGCTTTCTGCTGCTGTGGGGAGGGGGGGACGATAGATACCATCCGGGCACTTCAGCTGGCTCCCCGGTGGCTCTGCCGTACCCCAGGCGGCATGCAAGTGCCTACACCGCCAGGGCACCATTAAGCAATCGCCCCGCTGGCTAAACAGATTTGGCAACTTCACAGAGATTTGGAGGTTTGCCTGTCCCGTTTATCGGGCCTGTGATGTATGCGGTGTAATTTTCAATTTTCATAATGTGTTAATTTTTTGTCTGTCCGTAATCACAGACTAGCTTGCGCCGGACACATGGGGGCCGCGCGATCGCGGGTCAAAATTTCAGAAAATTCCAGGCTGTCGTACGGGTGGGAGGAAGACGGTTGTCGCGGGTGGAGAGAGGGATGTGCCAGCGCGGAGCCGTAACCTGATTTGAGACGCTGGCATTCAGCTAGTTATGGGCTGCCGCTCACGTCAGCCTGCTATCACAGAGACAGCCGCGATGGAAATTAAGGGAATGCGATGGCTCGCAGGTGACGGATCTGAACCTGCCCCCGTGTGGGCCGTGGTGCCGTGACATGCCGGAGAAAAACTTGGTGACGAAGAATTCAGGGCCAAAAGATGTACAGGGGATAAAAGATAAGGGGTACAGTGAGGTTAAAGCCGTTAGAGGAGGGAGGAAAAATAGATTCGTGGAACTAGAGCCCACATACAATCCACTAATAAAGGTGGAGGCTATGAGTTCAGGGCAGAATTGGCTGACGTAACTTCCGTCTCCTTTGTCATCTAGGATCTCCTCAGTCCCATTCGCTTGCTTGCACCCACGCACCCTCACAAAGACAGAGCGGGGGGTGGGGGAGAGAGAGAGAGAACTGGATTGTGTGGCATAGGGAAGAACTTCTGACGTCGCCACACGAATTCCAAACGTCGTATGTGTATGCATGCATGCGTGCGTGCATGGTCGTGCGTTCGTAGTAGCGCGAGCCTTGCAACTGATTCTGACGACTGGGCTCCATTAAGAACAGACGTCGTTGTGCAAAGTCATCACTAAGTGGAACGCATTAAAACCAGATAAACCAGCGACCGAGCGAAGAGCGACTCAGCACCACCACACCAAATGCTTATCGTGGAAGCTGCAATGGATGTTCTCGCGTGCCAGTGACGTTCACAAGCAGTCGCCATCAGGAAGAAAGAACATCGTAAGAGAACTGGACGAGCCAGCTAAAAGCTGCCCTCAACACGGGAGGCGCTCGATTGAATGACATGACTTACGGCCAGATGATTGGTTACCGACTTGCGGCTTGAAAGGCACACACCTTGAAGTGGCCTCCAGATCGATGGCGTATCGGATGCCAAGTGCCGGCACTCAGCTTCTGGCGCAGACATCCTGAACAAGCAACACGGCCTTAGAATTGCGATCCGTAGGACGCGACATCAGGTCAGGGCACCTTGCGGTAACGCGAAGAGCGAGATGTCACGAGATGTCGAGTTGTAAAGCGCCGGCCCTGCGTCAGGTATTCCAGAGCCGGAAGCGTGGAGGACACCGGAAGAGGTTCAGAAAAGAAGCTCTGGAAGCGGCTTCGCCTGTAAGCAGGTCTTCTGCCGCGAGGCTGTTCGATTAGATAACACGTGCACTGAGAGCCGCACGGGCACGAGGTGTGCTGCAGTACGACAGCAGCAGGACGGCGAGAACAAAGAGCGAGAAGCCGCAAGAGCAAATACCGTGTGACGTCAGCCTCTTTTCCAACAGGACACAACGAAAATAATTGAAAATAATTTGAAGAAACTAAGGCAAGGAGGTCGGAGAACAAGAACAAACAAACAAACAAACAGATGAAGCATTTTCTGTCACATTCTTCCAACTTCTCAGTAAGACTGCTTTTGAGTGTTTGTGACTGAACAGGTCTGATCCAAATACGTTGATATGAAGTCACGTGACTGCTTTCGTTCGACGTAGTCGAGCGGTGCGAGTCTAGGATCTCTCCCTATAACGAAGTTCTCGGTTTCGACTCCCCCCCCCCCCATTGTCATTTAGTTTTCCATCGTCGTCTGCTGTCAACCCACTTCCATTAGTCACGTGATCACATGGCAACGGGTTCCGCGTGATAGGAAAACATCTGCTACGCCGAACTTGAGATCGGCAAGAAATTCAAGCGGCTCCACATCGTCCAGAGATTCGCTCGGAAGATTTCATCCGAAGTGAATTGGGAGATAAAGCCTCGCCTTGGTCTTCATGACAGGGTGTACGGCTGGTCGTGTCTTTAACCCGAGATCACAGGAACGGTCCGTGGACAGCAAACGCCCTACTGAGGTTTTTCACGAAGGCTGCAGCCGAGGCAGGAACTCGAGAGGTTTTATAGGTTTCACGCTACCGCCCTACTGGCATCAGATGCTGTGCGCACATCGCATGGAGAGGTGACGTCACGGGGATATCGGTGATAGCCTGAAAACGAGTGCCGCCAGGTTGTCTGGGGAGTTCCGCCATTGCTGAACACGCTCTGTGAACAAGTGGTTCGGCTCTCGGTCTGCCGTCATGCGGTGTGCAGTTGTGCGCGAGGGGACTTGTAGTAGCGTTGGCCTGCAATGGCGTCCTAGCTAGATCTATATCTTCCTTTCGCAAAAAAAAGTGGTCGAAACGCCTTTTCGTTCTGTGTACAGGCATGCGCACTTTTAGTACGCCTGAACAGGAGACACGAGAGCCCAATCAACGCGGGGTCGGACTGCACAGGTCTTCTTATCGCCTATCCATCTGTAAAAGTGCAGGTGAAATACTCAGTACGACAGCTCTTATGACCGAAAGTCGCATCGAATCATACCGTTCGTGCAACACAACCCAGGTTAAGAGCAAACTGAATTATCGTTTATTCTCTGTCGCTGCTTAGCACGTGCGTTTTACAGTCGTGCAAACAAAACACTCAAGGTTGACGCAGAGATGTTAATGGACTGACCAGTACGTGACATGGAGAACGGAAAGTGCAAGCTGCCGCTACGCTGGCATGTAGATCTCTGCACAGACAGACCCTGCATCCAGTCGGTAGCGCACACTGTTTATCGAACCAACAGCCCACACTTTAACGGACCGATAGAGCACACTGTGCATCGGGGCTGCGGGACAGCCGGGGTGAGCAGCGTTCAGGCTGAGCTCTCACCAGACGAGGTAAAGAGAGAGGAGTTGGCCAAGACGCGCTCCAGCTTTTCGTGATCAGGGTGACTTGGAGAATACTTATGAACGGTATGATTCGATGCGACAACTTTCCGATGAAGTGACCGCCCTCCGCTGCCAGCTTGAGGAAACCCACTTTATCGGCCAGGACTGCAGACGCGAAAGTGCCAGACTGGATTCCACAATTTTCTCATTCATGCGGACTTGTTGCTTTTGCATTTAAACGATGTTTGTTATGAGATGGCCTTATGTCCGCCAGTTCTGTGAACTGATAGACCACCATGTGTGGACCACAACAGTAATGCAATAGTACCGTAAAGCACAGTAAAGTGCACTGCAACTTTGTCAGTCTACAGTAGTAATCCATATGCAGTCAATAATTTATTTTGGCGGGGTGCAGGGGAATAGTGTGCGCGCGACTTTGTTCTGTCTCTCTGTCCCACCCAGCCTCCCCCCTCTCTCTCTTTGAGATTTCACATTATCCGGCGGACCTGCCAAAAAAACGTGGGGAAAACAATATTCGCGGAGAAAGTTTTATCTTCAAAATATATTAGATTCTTTCAGTACTCTGTTCCACCTCCGGTTCGTTGTGATTCTAATAACAAACAATCGCACAGCTGTGCCTCAGTGGTCACAGATTTATAACTCGCGACTTTTATCTGATCATTTGTAATCACACCTGTCATTCTTTCAAATGCGCGTTGTGCTTCAGAAAACTGGCCAGTCCTTTTTCTCAATAAACGCGAGCAACAGTTGCAGCGAATCTCTCTATTTCGGCCGTGTTTCGATGAAAATCCATCAGTCTTGCTTCGGAGACCGAATCGCTATTTTCCAGGCAACAAGTTTTCCAGGAGCCCTTCCCCGTATCTCCCCCCACCTCCCCCCGGTCCTCATGATTCAGTTGTCATTCCTTTCCAGGCCCCCGTGAAGGTTGGGGAAAAGATTGGTTTTGATTCCGTTCACGTGCTAGCAGAACCGGTGGGGTTGTGTAGGGGTGGAGGGAGGGAGGCAACAGTGGAGAAACACGGCTTGCGTGGGATGGGGACTGGGTTGG
>SMGT01007518.1:212228-225562 GCA_004794575.1 Lanistes nyassanus
CTCTCTCTCTCTCTCTCTCTCTCTCTCTCTCTGTAATATTACCGCACTAACCCTATGTGCTCGTTATCTCTACCTCGTTTTACTGTTGCCGACATTCTCTTCTGTTTGACGTGGAAACGCCCTGCCTGAGATCACCCTCCAACTCGACTTCAGTCGTACGGTAAGCAGCCACTTAGGTAGGTAGTCGTTCCCAACGCAGAGAGAAACACGAACACAAACAGATAAAAGAGCGAACGGGATGACGGCAATCGCCTCCGAACGAAGGAAAAGATCAACACCGAACGCACTCGATCAGTAGACTCGCAGATCGCAAGCAGCAGCCGAAGATCAGCGTGAAAGAGCTGGATTGTTCGTCTTTGCCACAACCACGAGAGGTCCTCACATCGAGGGTAGGACAGACGCAGCACTTCAGCCATCAAGTCTGCTGTTCAGCGCAGGGCGTCGGCTGCTACCGGGCGCAGGTCGAGAGAAATGCAACGCTTTATCGATGTCTAAACTTCATCCTTCGCGCTTGAGGGTTGGCCTTACGATGGGCTTCGCGAGCGTTTTCTGGAGTATTCTGTAGGGTTACACCTCGCCCATGCTCTCGCCACGACGTTCTGATAATCTTCCTAGACAATAAATAGTCCCAGACGTTTGAGAGGCGTTCCTCCCACCAAGCTTCTGACGTCAGCGGGTGACGGCAAGTACTGTCGCCAAGTACTGTCGCTGATGAAACCCAGTCATTAAACTTGGAATTGTATATGAAAATCCAATGGATTGTTTGATTAAAAACTTGATAGATAATTCTTTAAAAGACATAAGTCTTGGTGACCGATTTTAAGGCCATATGCCTGTTAGGTACTCTCTGTGGCTCTGAGTTTTCCAGAAAAGCTCTGGGATGGAAACCCTTGTAGAAGCCCTCTGAGGGCTTTAACTTAAGACTTGTGCAGACTGTGGAAGGTAACAACACTTTGAAGTAGTGATCGTTGTAGAAGCGCACAGTGGGAAAGGAATGAAATCGTTCTGATACATTTCCATTTCCCATTATTCACTCCTCCCCACGTACATATCGTTACTGGCACATGACCACGATTAATAAGCCAAAGTTTGACGAAGACTTCCTTGAATTTAGGTGGCGGAACCAGCCTCCGATGTTTTCATGCCCCCCTCCCACCCACCACCCCCCCCAACCCTCGAAAAAAAGATTTCCTTGATTATCTCAATACAACCGTTCGATGCCGCTTGATTGGGCTGGAAACAGCTATGAAAGCAGACGAAGATGCTACTTAAAGAGCGAAATGAAAGGCAGAACGAAGCTGCCCACAAAAAAGTATTGGAAAATTGGATTGAAGTCGTCTATATGCTGACAGCCAGGGACCGTCCACAGCAGGAGCGAGTGTTTGTCTGCCTGCAGTCAACTGTCTTGACATGTTTACGGATTAAGGCAACTATCGGCCAGCCTTCCAGAACGCAAACCCGGGAGAGTGTATACGCGCGCCCACCCAAGACGAGAAAGGTTAGCGGTATCTCTTCGCTGAATTCTGCATCCCGTGCCCGCAGAACTGTTTCGGCGATGTTCGGGGCTAGAATAATATTGCATACCTGGCCCAGGTTGACCCCATCTTCCGGTTCTTGGTGTGTTCCATGCGCTAGCGAGGTTACAGAGTTACCTTGACGCTAGAACGAGAAGTTGGGCGCAGAGGCCCCTAAATAGCTTTCGTTTCATCGAATGCAGTTGATGTCACCGGAAGATGTCTCTCTCGCACAGAAGGTGCTAGATGTAAGGGGTCGTTTGGAAAATAATTCGTGATAATAAACATATGCAATGGTTTCCTGTGCAGCAGGAGGATAAGCTGGGTTTGTGGGGGACGAGGGGTAAATGTGATGTTTATCACAAACAATTATGTGAAAGTCCAATATAATGGTAGCTGTGTCTCCACACAAACTACATGCGTTTGCATGTGACGCGCGCGCGCGCGCGTGTGTGTCCTGTTTTACTGTTGTCCTCTGGCTGTATACCCATGGAAGCCTTCACGAGCCTCTGTCCCTCATTACAGACATCATTCTGTAAATAACCATTATATCCTGTTTCAAGCACTTTTCCATGTGGTTCACCTTAACTGGAATCCTAAGTGCCAAGACATTCTAAAAATAAACACAGACCTCGATAAGAAATTTCTTTACACCGGAACCTTCTTCAGGGAAGAAAAGCTAACCTCCGCCATAACCTGACAGGTAAGAAAGCACGTCGGCAGTACACCTCGTCAGTCTAGACTGTCGGGGCTACCTATATCTAGATCAGAGGAAAAGACACAGGCCAGATGCGGATGTAATTTTGAAAGTCTGCTTCTTTTCATAGCGGACTATTTTTTTGCAGTCAAGAGGCATCACTCTAGATGAGATGGTTCATAATTTGAGACCATTCACATTGAAAGCAACGAAGTTTTTGTTTAAATGCCGAGAATAAAACAGGCCTAGGGCAATGGTTAAGGGCTGTGAGGGCAAAAACTGTAATTGCCACAGAAGGGTGTCCAGCGGATGGTAAGTGAACTGATATGTGTGACTGTGTGTTTGTGCCTGTGTGCACTCGCCTGCAAGCGCTTTGCTTGTGTGTGTGTCTGTGAGTAAAGCAGTGGCTAACAGCGCTAAGCAGATCAGACCAATGCAGGAAAGGAAAAGAGGGAAGGAAAGTAAAAGACAGGAAGGAAATGGAAATACTAAAAGTTTAGAACTTTGTGCAGAAGTACTTCGTGAGCGGCCTTGACCTCAAATAAGGCTAACCTTGCTTGACAAAAACGATGTCCAGACATGGCAATTTTATCATTTCCTAAACGCCCAGTCTTGGTCTAATTCGATTTCAACCATTGATTTCCTCTCCTTGCTTTCCTTTCTTTGCTTTTCTTGTCCTGTCTCGGCTCGCCACTGGTGGTTAGACTGACAGCTTCCAGGCCTTCTCGCTTCTAGAATTCTCAAGAACCGAAGTCGCTTCATTTCTGGGAGTCTTATTTCAGATTTCTTTCTTTTAAAAAAACCCCAACATATTTGCCGATATTTTCTTTCACTTCTTACAATCCTTTTATCCTTCCAGTATTTATTTCTGACAGTTTGCTTTTGTTGTAAAGAAGAAAATAATGCATTGATATTGACTTTAGGACGCCTAAGATTGCAACCTCTTCCCAGTAATAAAGCCGAAACAGCCGCCACGCTGGCTGTATCACATATAGTATTTGTGAGAATCAGATTGGCCCACGGCCATTGGTTCAAGTCATTTTCGATATGTCTTTGTCCGTGATGGTGAATTAATATTTCACGACTACCAAAAACCTCCAGTCAAAACACAAAAACAACCCCTTATACTTCAGCTTCTTCCGAGCTTCAGACATGGCGTGTAAGTTCCAGAGAGGCTTGCTTCATCAGCCAAGCGTGATGAAGGTCTTCACGACCACACGACTGGCGTTCACGTCACGGGAGCGCTGTGTGGAGTATCTTTCAGCGAGATGTGTTTGTTTCACTGGCTGCGAATAATCGAGTCCCGCCAGGCAGTCACTCAAGCGGAAACTCAGCTTCGGCTCTTCTGGCTTTTCGTGCAGTGAAGAGTTAATGGCCCTGATGTTAAGCGGGCTTATTCCTTTTTCAGTAAGCACTTTCTCATCGAACTAATCAAGCAATCATTGCCGTTCCTTGACTGGGTCGCTGTGACCACTACTCTGACTCACTTAAAGGTGAGGGGGGGTGGGGGTGGGAGAAGGGGTTATGAAAGACATAAGGGTCACTCGTTTTCACCCTTGCTCCATAGGGAGTAGCGTGTGCCCCCAAACGAGGAAAGAGAAAATTTTAGGCCTGACCGTTCCTTATTTGGGAGGTCGGACAAACTTTTCGTGTCTCTATTTAATTTCCAGCCACTTTATTCGTTCTAATGTCAAAAGAAGCTAACGATCGAAAGGGAGGACTAAGCTACTGTTCACGTCTAAAAACGACTGTAAAATCTGAGGTGCGGCTGTGTAACACGTAAGGTGGCGCTGTCAGAAATTACAGGCTAGCGCAAGCGATCGTTGTTGTGTTCTCTGCAAGTGATGGCACTCTCTCGTAGCCCCATCATTTTGATCTCGTGATTTGCGTAATAATGTTACGGTGACAATTTTCCAAGCTGAAAAGGCCTCAATTCAACCAATTTTTCCCCCTCACAGAATAAAATTTAGTGCGCTCCATGCATGACTGTCGGCGGCGCTGTGCTAATCAGACCAGTAAAATGTTAAATATTATGCAGTTGTTCTTGACATTTCCAAACATGCTTAAATGTTGTTTAAATGCAATTTCGGACTGCATTTCGAGCCTTTGTAGGAAGGTTCGGGGGCTTGTAAAAAAAAAATTATAATTAGCAGGGGTTCGGTCTGGCCGCAGTGTGAACTGCAGCTCGCAAAATCGGAGGGACGCTGCATTAGTGACTTCTGCGGATGGAACACGGGCTAGAGACCGCGCGCATAGTTTGACATTTGAGTTTTCTGCAGAGGTGATCATGCACCTGTTTTTTCTGCGGAGGTAATCGTGCACCTGTTTTTTCTGCAGAGGTAATCGTGCACCTGCACCGAAACTGCAGTTAATTAATCCGCGCCCAGTCATTGAACCAACCTGGTCGACAGGTCCTAGCACGGTGGGAGATAGTCGGGCGACATGGTCGACAGTCTCCAGCTCTTGGCCGACACAGGCTGGTATCCTAATGTTTCTTTGCTGACCGCTCGTCGATCTTTCTTTCCCCATTGTCCTCATTCTGTTGCTTCTTCTGCATGAGGGCAAGATTAGACAACAAAGTGCGTGCGTGCGTGCGTGCGTGCGTGCGTGCGTGCGTGCGTGCGTGCGTGCGTGCGTGCGTGCGTGGTCTTAATCACGCATTAGCAAATGAGTGGCAGGCCGCATGATGAAGAAACAAATGTAAGGCAGAGCGCTAATTAATAATGGATGGCTTTAATTTTCGCGGTTCCTTTCTCCTTCCCCTGTAACTCTAGGCCGCCACCACATTCCTGCAGCGTTGCTGGCCAACCCGTGCTGCAGATCATCAGCCATCAACCCGCATATAAGACTTGGGTAAGGTGCCAGGGCTGGCGGTACAACAACTAGCTTCGACAAGGACAGTCACGTTCACTCCGGTGTCTCAGACCATAGCTAGTCTGTCTGTCTGTCTGTCTGTCTGTCTGTCTGTCTGTCTGTCTGTCTGTCTGTCTGTCTGTCTTTTTTCTTTCTTTCTTTCTTTCTTTCAAGTTTCTGTCAACATACATATCTGAGACGAAAATATTTTTATTACCTTACATAAAACGTTTTCAGCTGTAATTACTAATTTATAATGAGCCCCCACCCACCCATCCACCTATCGCTTACACACAAACCAGCCGAACTGAAACCTTTCCAACGAAGTGGAATTTTCCATGGAGTGATTTAACGTGTGTACCTCTAACATTGTGTCTCGTGGTTTCCTATAGTCGCACCCGTCGTAGTTGCATCTTATTCTTCATTTTGTTTGGGCTTCTGATGTTGTGAGGAGGGGGGGGTACAGTTTTTCCTTTTTATTTGTTTAAAGTTGCCAGTCTTTTGTCAGAGTGTTGGCACCTTCCGGTCACATGATCAGGGCTGGAATTTTGAGAACGTTAGGTTTGGTGTACTCATCCGAAGCGTCTTATTTCTTCCCATAAGGTTTATTTCTCCAGTACCCACTCATCTGATATGTTCTGTAGAATCTGTGTGCATTGTCTGCCACATAAAAAAGTTACCTCGCAAGCTTAAGCCGCTGTTGTCAACGTGAAACCTCCATAAATAAGTCTTGTTCGCGAAAGAGCTTTCGATGGATTTGGTTGGGAGGTTGGGAGTTGGTGGTGGTGGTGGGGGGGGGGGGAGTCGAGCTTTCCTGAAAGCGACTTCACTCCTCTCGTCTCTGCAAGTACAACGTATGGTACTGCGGCCCTTTGCCCTTCCTGCAGGATGCTGAAGTGCACGTTGATGAACTTTGGCTTTGCCGCTTTGGCATCCACAGCTGCAGGGAAACGGAAGCCGGACTGTCAGTCCGCACTTGATGAAGGTGACGTTCTTCGAACAGCTCAATCCGGGCAGCAGGCAAGTGGGCTGCCAAGGCTGTGGACACGTGAGACGATCGCGCGACGAACGGCGTCAGCCCGAGATTTTTCGTAGATAACATCAAGACGGTCTGTCTGGGCATCTAAGACGAGGCTATCGGTAACCACTTGAGAAAGCCAGAAGGAAGCGGGAGAACAGCTTTGCCCCAAAACGAGGAGAAAAAACCCCAAAACGTCTGGTGTACTGTGACATCCGTGCTTGAGCGCGCGCGCGCGCGCGTGTGTGTACATTTTGCCGGCGTACCAGACAATGTAAGCAAAGAGATGTCAGCCTTAACGTTAGGAGAACGACAGCTCATGAACAAAAACACGAATGCAATAATTTTTCTCCTTTTTTACGGAGCTTGACTGGAACCGTTTGTCATGACGTCTTGGTGCAAGTGTGCAACAAAAATCCTGTCTTGAATTTCACACACATGCTGCTTTTCTTGTGAGCCCTGTGCCCGTATCGATTTGTGCCCGTGTCATGTCCGCTGACGTCGCGATGGTATCAGCTTACACTGCTCGCCTGACGGGGTTGGCCCGCAGCAGGCGGGCTAGAGGTCGTCATGCATAATTAATGACCCATCGTCTTTGTTTTAGCTGCGGCAAATGTCAGTAACCGTCTTTTAATCCGGTTGTGCGAATGGAATCCAGCAGCAGGCAAAGGGAGAGAAGGGGGACTCCGAGGTCGGTAGGGGGCGGGCTGTCTGCTACCGAACGAGATCGTACGACAGAGGGCGTGGAGGCACCCGCCACGTGCACAGCTGCAGGTTTGACCTTGCAGTTCTCTGGGCATGCTGGCAGCTAGACCAGCTCGGTGCCCACGTGACAATTGAAACCGTCCGACGTAGGACATCTACACATTCTTTCTATTTGCTGTATACGGAACAATGAGTCTTTGTTTTCGTCTACAGGGTGCACGACAGCAGAGGTGGAAGGACTTCTAAATAATTCAGTAAAGTAATTTTAATTAAGAAATCAACTGAAACTGGTAATAATACTACGCATCACCTAAACTAAATTCAATGTCTGTGGAAAAATAGTGTGAGATTGTAGGAAAATGTTGAAGAAAAAAATGGATTTTTGAAATTTTCAGTTTTCAAAATCAGCGTTGTCAGTGTAAATTCCTTTAATTGTCCTGATCAGCCTCATGTCATTTCTCTTCTCCCCTGTCTGCGTCTCTGTACTTTAATCTTTCTTTTTTCTTCTTCTCGTGGTCAGAGGGGGGAGAAGGGTTGAACAGCACTCACGATAGAGATCAGACGCGCGTCTCGACCCATCGTAGCCCTACTGTCGATTTTCACTTAATTTCGCGTTACTTACATTTGCTCGAAGTGAAAGTGTTAAACCTACCGATAGGAAAAGGCACGCCGATTCTCTCGATGTAAAAATTGTGATCGAAAGTGAAAATGCCGGTCCCGTGCGGTCTGTACCTGAGCACATTCCTAAGCTTCACGGCCAAGCGCGCACGGCTGACGTCTACAATGTTATGTCGACAGATCACAGGTCATATCCAACTTGAAGTGGTGCCGTTTGTGTTTGTGGCGTCGTACCTGCTGTGTTGCGGAAATGTAGAAAGAAATCCAGGACCACTTAGCAACAACAACAACAACAACAGCAATAACAACAACAGCGTGCTTGCGTTAACGAGTGGTAATACAATCCCTGATCACCCTACAACCGACTGCCTTCCTACATCCGAAAAACGCTGCGCAGCCCTTGACTATCTGTGCCGTGGGCTGTTTCCTGTTCTAGTTATTGGGGTAATAGTCTTTTAAGACTTTCTCGTCCACCATCAATCAGGCGCCCAGCCGCCACCAGTTAGACTGGCTGACACAACCAGTTTGAAATGTTATTCTTTCCTTTCAGACACCCAGCTTCGGTTGTTGCCACATTCTCTAACGACCTCTTAGAAAGCTGATTAACTGAGTGCCCTTAGTATTGATTCACAGTTGGATTTTTTTCGTTTTGTAATTCCTTCAGCTCTGCTGGCTTTCCGGTCAGGCGTCAGACAGTTTGACTATGAGACGTCCAAAGGGGGTTGAGCAGGTCAAAACAGGTTTCGCCAATATGAGCCAGCGCTGAAGGTGTCTCGGCACCGACCTCCCCTTTCCCGGCACCCCCCTCCCCCTTCTGCTGCCCCGCCCCAACCTGACTGATTGAACTGTTCGTTTGGTTACCGCATGCACCGCTTTGTCTCTGTCTCGCGGGGGTTAATGACTGTCTCCTGGGATCTGTTCAAGTCACGCTGGCCCAGACACGTGCACGTAGATGGAGGAAGGCATCTTCGTCATGAATAGCTTAACCCTTTCACACTTGGACTCGCTGCTAAATAGATTTTTAAAACAAAAAGGTTGGCGGAGTGGATGGAAGACGCTGTCACCAACACCAGCGCACAACAACGCAGATATGTCAAGGCAAGCGCGGGGTCAGCCCGTAAGTTCCAGCGTTCCATATGTTGGACAGTCAACTTTCCATATGGTGGACAGCAACCTTGTGACTGTAGCCAGTCAACGTTCCATGTGGTAGACAGCAACTTTGTGACTGTAGCCAGTCAACGTTCCCTATGGTAGACAGCGACCTTGTGATTGTAGCCAGTCAACGTTCCATGTGGTAGACAGCGACCGTGTGACTGCAGCCAGTCAACGCTCCCTATGGTAGACAGGACCTTGTGACTGTAGCCAGTCAACGTTCCCTGTGGTAGACAGGACCTTGTGACTGTAGCCAGTCAACGTTCCCTGTGGTAGACAGCGACCGTGTGACTGTAGCCAGTCAACGTTCCCTATGGTAGACAGGACCTTGTGACTGTAGCCAGTCAACGTTCCCTATGGTAGACAGCGACCTTGTGACTGTAGCCAGTCAACGTTCCCTATGGTAGACAGCGACCTTGTGACTGTAGCCAGTCAACGTTCCATGTGGTAGACAGCGACCGTGTGACTGTAGCCAGTCAACGTTCCCTATGGTAGACAGGACCTTGTGACTGTAGCCAGTCAACGTTCCCTATGGTAGACAGGACCTTGTGACTGTAGCCAGTCAACGTTCCCTACAGTCAACGTTCCCTATGGTAGACAGGACCTTGTGACTGTAGCCAGTCAACGTTCCCTATGGTAGACAGGACCTTGTGACTGTAGCCAGTCAACGTTCCCTATGGTAGACAGCGACCTTGTGACTGTAGCCAGTCAACGTTCCATGTGGTAGACAGCGACCTTGTGATTGTAGCCAGACTCCTAAGAATTATGGTTAGGACAGGTGTCATAATCCTTCCTTCTGTCGGTGTACGCACACCTTCAAACTGTTCCCTCGCTCTCCTGCCGTTGTTGACTCTTTTTTTCTTTTTTCTTTTCTTTCTTTTGCATGCGCGGGTGGAGCACTTCTTCTGGCAAGCCAGCTGAGACGGCACGTTGTGCATTAATAACACTACTTCGGGCAGAAAGTGCGTTCGCGCAACAAGAAAAAAAGGGGAGACGGAACGAAGACGCCTCTGTCAGGCTTGAATGGTGAAAAACGAATCTCCACTTATTGCGAACGAACCTTTATCTCTGAAGGGGGTGGGGTGAGAGAGCTGTTGGGACAAGAACATACAGAAGAACCCCGCTGTTCATAACAGTCTCGGGTCCAGTGTAAAGCTGGCTGCTGACGTCAGAGACAGTCCAGCAGGGTCTTTGATGTCGCAGTCTATCTTGCGAACCCGTTCCTGCAGCCCCTGTGCACCGCGTGGTGTAAGGGATTTTGCCGGTGTGACCCTAACCAAAGGTCGTCCCTCTTGTAGTCTTTTCGTCCTAACTGACCTTCCACTGACTAGACCACACGCTTAACTTGTTCTTTGTGGGGCAAGCCTCGCTTGTCATCTCCAGCCTACATTGCACACCGGCGACCATGCGCCAAGACGATTTTACGACGCTCGCGTTCGGCGAACAATGTATAGGAATGTTTGGCAGTCAGCTGGGAACCTGCCGTGGCGCCAAGTCCAGGATGGATTACCTCCCCTTTCTCGTGTCCACTGCAGCGGCACTTGCCAATCTGCCGCCATGTTTACCTCCGTGATAGCCTGAGCCAGGACGATGCTTGACTCCAGAGTGAGTAAACGTTCACCCCGGTCTCTAAATCCTCCAGTTTAGCCTTCTAATCAGGCACTTATTAGTGTTATCTTATTTCTCTTAGCTGTAGTTCAACGCAACGTGAGGTTAGCGAAATCATTTCGCATGGTCACATTTTTTTGGCTCGATCTTTTTCTGTGACAGGGAAGGATTTAAAATTGAGTGGAAAATGAAGAGGTAGCAGTATTTCTGGATGGACCTTAGGAAGATTTTTTATTTGATTTGGTTTTTTTAAATTTGTTATTCTGTTCTTGAATCAGAAGACGTGGGAGAAAGTGGAAGAACTTGTAAACATCAGCCGTGCGGTCTCAAGACGCTTTGCATACCTGCCGACAACAGTCAGTTGTTGGGTTTTTTTGGGCGGCCGGGGGGGGGGGGTTGAGATAGAGAGAGAGGCGTTATGCGACTAAGATGACCGCCCAAAGTTTTTTAGGACTGCACGAATATACCGCATATTTAAAATTAAATAGCATCGTAAACTGTTTGATCCGTGTATCGCATAACTCAACGATCTGTTAGTAATTGTTCAACCGTGATGAAAAGCTGACAGTATGAGACTTATATCCAAAACAGATCGCTCCTAAGGGTAAAGGGTGTGGGTTAACCCGGCCAAATAAGATTTAATTGTTATTTGCTCCCATCAGATGGCCTATCGCACGAACTATCATCTGACGGTTTTCCTGCAAACGATTTTCCTTCCATTTTCTGATTTCAATCCACGAGCTCGGTTTTCTTCGCCATCTCCACGCTGGGCGGCTTGGAATCCGATGCGTATCTTGCGTGTAATGGTCTTCTGGGCTATTTCAGTTAAATATTTGCTGGTGATGTGAGATACACGGGAAATTCAAATTAAACTGCACGCCGGCAAAGCTAAAGCTTGTTTTCTTTCTGATGGGTGGGGGGGGGGGTTGCTTTCCTCTTAGTTCATGTTAGTCTTGCTGATTGTGCTAGGAAATAGGTGACGAATTTCAAGCATGTTTGCAGTTTATATAGCGCCACCTTTTTCTTTCTGTTTTGTTTATTAGTTTAATCGTTCGCCTGGTAAATTGCATTCAATTTTTTTTCAACTTTTCAGATCGATTAACTTTTTTCTGCACCCTTGTCTAGCTCGATGTCAGAACAGCGTTACGACAGCTTGCAATAGTGTTCAAAATGGTAAAGGAGAAGTTTGTTCCGTGACCTGTTTTAGTTCGTTCGAGAACTGGTGGGGGGGGGGGATTAGACCACCACTTTCGGTGGGCCGCTATCGTGAGGCTGTGCTTATCTCCCCTCCCTCATTGCCCTGCCTCCTTTAGCTCAGAAGTGTCTTGAGGGCGAGGAGTGTGCTGCGGCCCACGGGCATCGAACCACCGCCTTCGGGTTCTGAGGCGAGCGATCTAACCACTCGACCAGATGATGATCATAACATGCCTTTACGTCATGTATCCGCCTGCAAGCTGCCCTCCTCTTTCGGTGCTGACTGGACAATCATACGTGGACAATTCATGTCTCACTGTTTGCACCCAGAAAGCCATTCGATTTTTGTTTTCTGTCGTCTACATACTTTAAGCACGACTAATTTGTCGTCACTCGGGGACAGTTCTTTTAACTCGTAGCGTGTCGTCTCACGTGCTCACCCTCACGCGACCGACAGACATAAGTTTATTTACTTAGCATTTTGATCTCGCATGTGGGTTGCACAAGCCTTGGTGCGCTACAGCGACAAAGCCTGCTGTTACTAGCCTTTGCGGCTGTAACGTTCCTTGATGAGGAAGTAAGAGAGAAGCAGAAATAGAAAGAAGAGGTGGAGGAGAAGAAGAGGAAGAAAAAAATGTCTATAAAGCAGAAAGGCAGAGCATGTCGCTTAGCCTCAACATCTCCAGCTCCTTGTTGTGATATTGATTAACGGCTTACAGCATGTCAAGATGCTAGCAAAAAACAAAACAAAAACAAACAAACAAAACAAAACAAACAAAACAGAAATCCGATCGAAGATTTAGACAGTTTGCCTGAAGGCAGGAGCAGCAGTCTTGCCATGCTGGTCTCTGGCTTAAACGTATTACGCTTTTCGACCCAGACCTGCTTTCCGTTTCCTCGGGGTTGTCTTTGATGTGTTCGGTGCTTGTAGTTGGAAGGTTTCGTCGTGTCCACTTCAAGAGAAAAACGAACCACATGCTTGTCTGCTCTTGGCGTAACTTTTGTAGGTAGTGGAAAAAAACGTTTCCTTTGCTCGCGAAGAGGTGTATGGAAGTGAAATGATGTAAGGGATGACGTGGATGATGTGCTGACATAGGTGTGAGTTGATTGGCTTACAAGCACGTACAAAACTCGCCAAGCGTTTCAATGCCTACTGGGATTTTGATAAAGCCGCGTACTGTTCTGCGGAAAATGAGTAAGAATGTCATACGCCAAGCCCGAGCTGTGCAAACAGTGGCATGCTTGTCGGCACCAGCCCAGGGACGGCCAAACAATGAAGCGGGTTCTACAGATGCTAGGATCGCAAGAGACGCGAAGTGGCCTGGTCGGACTTTCCGCAGAGGAATTCATGTTGCCTGACGTCACTACCTAGCTTACTGATCTTTCGCCTGATCTTTCGCTCTAGGGAGTTCACTGGTGTGTGTGTGTGTTTTCAGCTTCCAGCCTCCGGGTTGAAACAATTCTTATTTGCCACTGCTCAAACACGCAAAATGTTTGAAAGCCTCAGATTAGGACAAGCCCTGCTAAAGGTAAAAGAACTGAAAAATTGTCACTACCACGGCAAGAATGCGGGGCGTGGAGGGTGTAGCAAAGAGGCAGGAAAACCTTGCTGGGAGTAGTTGACCTTTTGGGGAAGCAGCAGGTCTGCGGAGCGGATGAGGACCACATTGGCCGCGCGGACGTAAAACGCGAGGCCGAACAATACGTTCATCAGCTCACGCGGGGCTGGCGCGTGCAAGCAGGAGTCCTCTCAGGACGTGACCTTGTCAGAATTGTTGGCAGCCACGAACGCGAAAAGTCTGACAGCAAACTGTGTATCGAAACTGACTGGGACAGTCTCCTACGATCAAAACACTTCCCGCCCCTTTCTGGTTTGAACCATACAAGGCGTTTGCATATTGACATCACTATCTTCTTTCTGAAAATAATCAGACCTTAGAAGGAAAACAACGCACTCCGCGTTCTTTGACAGTCA
>SMGT01007519.1:7238-66846 GCA_004794575.1 Lanistes nyassanus
TGATATCAGTGATTTTTTTTTAAAAATTGCAGCTGATTCTGAGAGCAGAAAGGTGAGGATAAGGTAGATGGATTGCTTTCCCCTTACTTCCACAGAGGGAGAGGGGGAACGAGGAAATAGAGAAGGAAGGCAGATGAAGCAAGACTTTTGGCTGGATGCGGTGCCTGCGGGTTTGCTGATTAGGCGTGTTTGGAAACGGTTTAAAAGCTTCACCAGCTAAATGTGAGTAGGGATCGTGCAGGTTAATAAACCCGGTGTCTCGAGGACAACGGTGGTAGCGCAGTAAGATTCCTGAAGGAAACCAACAATATTCCTCAAACCCTCCACACCTCCCCCCACCCACCCACCCACCCACCCACTCGTGTAGACCAGTAACTTTAACGACACTCCTAATCCCGAGCTAAGAGGCGACAGTAACTCCAGCCAATATTAAATCTAGGGGTGCTGCTGACTTGTCTGGGGGATGCTGAAGACGTTCGAAGACCCGCGGTTGCCATGACGACAAGACTAAGCTGACCAAAGATGGCGCTTCTCAGGACAGCGTTAGCACTGCACTCGTCAGGTCTGGGCTGACACGAAGAAGCGAAACACTTCGCTGCAGACTCGGCTGACAGTTGATAGATGCTGTCGTTTTCTCGACGGCACTCTAAACCAAGGGAACATTATCTTCACACTTTCTATACTGTTGGCTAAAGGGCACCAAACTTTAAGCATCGATGGGAAGTTGAATAGTGTTTAAAGTATATCGTATACACCTAACACCCAATGCAAGCGTGAACACCTAACGAAAATGTTAACATATTTTTAGCACATCTCTACAACTTGTAGATACTTAAAGGCTGAGCAGTTCTGGTAACAAAAGTTTTAATACAGCTGAACAGCTTTCTAGTATTTCTGCTATACCGAGTAGCTCGGTTTTAGAGTGCACATTTTTTTCAAATTTTCAATCGATTTGCAGCTGAACACTGAGAAAGCAAGCACAACTATACTACTTTTCTTTCTTTCCTTCTTTCTTTCTTCCTCCTTTCTCTCTCTCTCTCTCTCTTTGTTCTTTCTTTTGTTCGTTCATTTGCTGGGAGCCTGGATAGTTGGTTGGTAGAACATCGGACTCTTATATCAACGTTGCATGTTTTATTCCAGCAGTTGCCTAGGGTTACGTGTTGATAAGCAGATTTCATTCGGCCCTCGCGCGAACGCTTTTCAACCGCTTCTTCTCATTGACCATCTTACTGACAATCCAAGTTTTGATTTTTGAGGATTCTGTTGAAAGCAGTGATTATAATATTGCATAAAAGGTGCAGTTTATCTTGTTGCGGAAGCATACACAATGTGCACTCTTCCGGGAAGGGGTGGGGGTGAAAAATTGTACAAATGCCTGTCCACTGTCTCAATGCACGCCAGAGCTACTGCTTCAGATTGTGTGTATCTGTCGCTACAACGGTTTTTCTTTCGCTTAGTCAAATAATGTGAGCCCGCCTTAAGAACATTCCACCTACGTGAACAAACTCTCTACTCTCTAGCCGTACCTGCCCGAAGTTAATGATTATTTAATGACGACTAACGGAGTTACAGTCATGTTATTCACTGTGCTCTAGTCCGTCAAAGTCGGTGTTGTTCGTGTGCAGGATTCATTACCAGCCAGGGAACTTCGTGCACAGAGTCCTTGAAGGACAGAGAAAAAATGCAAGGAAACGTAAACGAGACATCAATCAGCAAGACATCAGAAAGATATCTGGCCTACGTTACAAGGAATCCTGCCTCAGGGCTGACGCGGGTGGATGAGAGGCAGGTGTGAGATCAAAGGCGCGCGTATCTGCCGGGACTGGCTACCTGCGAGGAACGATGAGGGCGATTTTGTTCACAATGCTGCCGTGCTCATCGCTGAGATAAAAATGAGGGTTGAGGTATTCGGCGAGAAGGGGGGGGGGAAGCAGACAAGGGTGGGGCTGGCAGCAGAGGGGGGCATTACAAACACAAGGCCATCAATGTCAGCGAATGCGGAGTTCTGTAATCCTACGCTGTTACGTTAGTTACTTCCCTTGATTGGGATTGAGAGATACAACCTTCAAGATGGAGAACTTGTAACGGACAAGGCACTCTTGCGTCCATTGATGTGACACAGCTGCAATGACTCTTTTCGATTTATTATCCAAAAAAAAGCGTAGCTGCGACTGGGGGAATTTTAATTAAGTGCACAACCTCTCGGGTGATTCCCGGTGCAACACTTGTTCGGGAAGACTGCATTCAGAGCACATTTTTTCCGACCTGCAGGATTCTTCGTCCAGAAATTTATCGAAAGGGCCGACGGTGAAATGCAGACTGAGACAATCGGCCGAATCAAGTTTATTTGGAGACAGTCACACTCTAGGAATTTTATGTAAAACAGATAAATGCCTTTATCTACGGGTCTTTTTTAACTGGACGAATGTGTACATAGATCCATGACCATTTTCGACAAACTAGAGTGACAATTCGTCATATTAAGAAAAGCCTTCAAGAAACAGCAACGTTTTCCATTCGAAGCTTTAGTTTTCAATTTAGAGTTGGAGAAAGGTGCAAACAATCCGTGAAAAAAAATATTGCATGGAGTTTATAAAATATTGGAAAATGCACGCTTGTTTAGGGGGACTTTCATCCTGAATGTCAAAAAGAGGAAACTTTTGCAATATTTGACTGTAAACAAGATAACTTCATGAACGGAACACAAACTCCATTGACAGATTTATAGTCACCAGTTTCCTCTGAAATTTCGCAATCTGTATTCATTCTGCGAAGTCACTGGTCAGGCATGGGTGCAGGACTTAGTGCAAGGGAGGAGGCGGCGTGTATAGGAATGCTGAAATAGAAGTGACGGAGAAAAAAGCAAAGAGTCAACTGACAGCCTAAACAGTACATCGTCGTCGTCATCATCATCGTCGTCGTCTTCGTCATCATCATCATCGTCGTCGTCGTCGTCATCAATCATCATCAATCAGCTTTATTCATTCTCCACGCCTTGCCCTGCCGAGTGCACGGCCCTGCCAGAGTGACGTGAGTAAATGGCACGTCGGACGTGATGTATATATGCGTCTGCACTGGACTGACCCCTCTTACAGGGTGCACATTACTTCAGTTCCCTCGGTGCTCTCCCCTTGGGATTCTCCATGACGTCACGGGGACAGACCGGTTGGATGGATGAGTTTTAGACCCGCATCACACTGTCTAACAAAACCCGAGGCCAAGAATCCGTTTGAAATGAAACATGCTGTTCTATTCCTTTAGATGGTCTGTGCTCCCACCTGAGTCCATGAGAAGAAGTTATGAAGGAAATTTCTTGACCGAAAATGAATGAATTTTTTTTTTTACAAGAGATGTACTAGATTAGTTTTCCCCCATTTTTTAAATTGCATTAATTTTATTTAATTCAGCCAAAAGGCATGAGTCTGCGATTACTTAGAGCGTGGAAGAGCTCTGAAGTGGACGAAGAAAATACGCAATTTTACAGAAGCAGCGTTAAAACAAAAGAATGATTGGAAAGGAACTTTTTCTTTGACATCCTACACAATATTAGGTACTTTTATTTTCTATGTAACTGACATGTCAAATTATCTTCCTCGTTTTCTTCGGCTGGGAAGAAGCACTATAATCACTCTGGGGCTCTAAAACTGTCAAGTCTCTTTTTAATATAATATTCGGCTCTTGTGCATCTTCGTGCGCGTGCGTGCGAGCGAGTGAGCGCGAGAGAGGCAGGTGAGTGAGGTATGGAGAGGACAGCAAGCGAGGTCAGTGAGCGAACAAGGCAGTATGGAGCCGCAGAGCGTGCCAGCGTCACGTCTGATTTATCAGCGTGTCATGCATTGAATACTTTTTTGCGAGCAGATTGTCTGAATCCATGCCTGGTTTCTGTCAGGTCAGTCACTGGAGAAGGACGTCCGTTGTTGTACTGAGGTGAAAATTACCCGGTGGATGCATGCCCGAAGCGCATGCGCGGGTCACTGGCATGTTTCGAAGTGGCCATGCACCCGGTTTGGGTTTCCGTGTGACACGAAGCACGAGGTCTAAATGTAATATACCCTCCCTCTCTCGGAGATTTCTATCAATCGCTCTTTCAGTCGCCTGTCGAACAGACCCGATGATAATCCCAGGATAGGTTAAGCTGGGATTTTATTTCCTTATTCGTCTTCCATTTTTTTCCCTCTGCTCCCGAAATAAAAGTTCTACGACTTTTGTAGACAAGAACAGAGGTTGTAATGTGGTTGAATGCATTAAAACAACACTTGTAGAAAAAAAAACTCTTACAGGCCATCAGTGAACAGGGCGGAGAGAGTAACAGAATCGCTCACTTAGCTGTGTCAGGGTGACCTTGCACAAAATACACACCCAAATGTGATAAGCTTCACTTCGGAATAGGAAAAAACCCCCACGTGTTGACTACTAAAAGTTCTATTTCCTTTTCTCTTCTGCCTTCATCCATCGCCGTTTCTTTATTTCTTCCGTGAGTGACCTGCGTATTCACTCCCTGCGCGAGCTGCATGTTTATTCTCTGCGTGAGGTGCATATTCCCTCCCTGAATGACCTGCCTGTCCCTGAGTGACCTTCATATTCACTCCCTGCGTTCGCTGCATATTCACTCCATGCATGAGCTGCATATCCAATCACTGCATAGCCTGAACAGTCATCTGCATATTCACTCCCTGCCTGACCTGCAGAAGGCGTCACACACCATTCACTCGCTTGTACTTGTAAGCAAATCTAAGTTTACGACTTCATGAAAACAAAAACAGACAAACAAAACAAATCTGCTTTGGACAGTTGGTCAGTTAGTCAAACTTGTGCAGCAGACGTCAGACTTTATACGTACTTTTTTTCGTGTGGCAACGAAACTACGCACAACGCGCTCACACACAGAGGTGGGAAAGAGAGGGGGGAAGGAAAGGCGATGCCACAGAGAAAAGAACAGACATGCAGACAGAAGAGCAGGCAATCCGGTAACTATTAAAAAATGTGGTTAGTTGCCCTTGAATAACTCTAGTCATGGTGACCGAACGATTGCGTTTAAAGATAATCTGCTAAGCGCCTAAAACTGGAAAATCCTAAGACGGTGGAAATACCTCCGGTTTCCTCCATTCCCCTGAGAAAGAAATTGCTGGATATATTTAGATCGTGTTTATTATTTATGGCCTATTCGTTGAACGTGATTTGTCCACCAGTCGAGATCGTTTGCTATTTTGGCGAAGACTGTCTCGACTGTTTTTTTCTACAACTCGAAAAACAAATGAATGAGATTAGTGCACGATTGAATAACCAAAAATAAACCAGACGACTGTAAACAAACGTGAGAAAGGTAACTCGAACACTGCACTTGCCCGTGGCAGCGTGACCTTGCACAACTTGCACCCTTGGCAACGAAAAGTCTCGCGAGAGCCGTCCGCTGTCCAGCCAAATTAGGCTCGGGTGATAATCAGCTATTTTTAACACTTATGCCTCCTTGAGCTGTGTGCTTCTGAGTGAGTGAGCGGGCGAGGGAGGCAAAAGTGCGCGAAAAGTTGTGAAAGAGAGAGAAAGAACGAACGGAAGAGTGGGGAGAGAGAGATATAAAAAAACTCCGAAAAACAGCAACCACAAAACTGAGGGAGGGGGGATGCAAGCTGTACGGAAAAAGAGGGGGAGAGAGGTGACAGAGTGGCGGGGAGAAAGGGATAACCAGAAGAGTGAGGTCAGGAAAGGTTGTCTACAAGGAACATCCCGAAATAATTCTTCCTTCCGATTGGGATCGCATCAGCACGTACGGCAACACAGTTTTCAAGTGCCTCTGATTCACCCTGCACTTCCCTTGCCGACTCCCTGTCGCGTCGCGGCGACGCAAAAAAAAGCGCCATTTTCTAAGGGAGACAACCAGAAAACACAGCCCGTCATCAGTCTAGCGCCAACCAGCAATTGTAGCTTCTGTTACGGCAGCAGCAGGCAACTGCAAGTTTCGTGGAAATATTCACGATGGGTTCTGTATCAGCAGAATCTAAACCTCAACACGACAGATAACGGAGTTCCAGGGGGTGGAACGCAGCACCTAAAAACAAACCAACAGAACAAAAAACCTGCTCATATTCAAGTATAGAAAACTTCTTTTGCAGGTTAGAACTTCAGCCACAGATTTTCGTCGGCTGTGAGTGTATGTGTGCGGTTGCTTATGCGTGCGTGTGTGTGTGCGCGCGCGCGCGTTTTCTTGCGGGCATGTGTACGCGCCCGTGTCTGTTCGTGCATGTAGGAGTTGTGACAGGCAGGCAGACTTATTGCTACAAGCGAAAGTCGGGCCTTGATGTATGTTAAAGGGCTTGGATTACGCAAAGGGTTCACAATTCTCACACTAGTCCACTTCCACACTAGAGACGTCATTTGCTAAAAACACCACACACTTTCTCTCTCTCTCTTTAAGCCGAACAATAAAAGTTATGTCCTCTAAAAGAAGAAAATTTCTTAACAAAATAATATGCTAATTTTATCTCTTATTGCTAGTGCACCTGCACATAATGACGAATAATTCTCCTTTCTCGAATCCCACCTTTTGTTCCCCCCACCCGAAAAAAAAACTGCCCTCCATGTCTCAGTTGAGCACAGTTGTTGCGTTGCGCCCCATGCCCATGTTGTGCTTTGTCGCTTCCTTTTCCGGCATGAGCTCAGAGACTACTCTCCACAATCACCGCTCTGGGATATCCGCCAGAAAGTCCCTACGGGTCCATATACCTCCCCCCTTCCACTGCATGTCCCCCCTCCCTCGTATGACCCCTCCCCCATGTCTCCATATTTCCTTTCTCCTTCTCCCTGTCCCACCTCTCCCCCGCCCCACCCCTGCACACATGCAGTGTCGTCGTGAGATGCCGGGTGGTGGAGGACGTCAAGGGAATGGGGGCAACTACGAAGCCTGCGGGGGTAGGGTTGGGGAGGGGTCGCGGAAACTCCGTTGAGGCGAACGGCCAGCCGTCTGGGGAATCACATTCGCCGACCAGCAGCGAGGTCCTATGGACGTGTCACACAGCGTCTGGGACGAGGAGGACAACTGTCGAGAGCTTCTTTTTGAATTTCTCTCTGAGAGTAGCCTGCCCCTGACCGTTTTCTGTCTGCGAGCCCATCTCAAGAAGTGTTTGTCCTTGCAAGAAAAAAAAAAGGAGCTGAACATTGAGATGGCATAGAAATGGACGAACTGGAAAAGAGGGGGGGGGGAATTAAAGCAAAGAAGGGACGCAGATCTAAACTGTCAGTAGTGATGAGGATTCAGACATGGTACTAGTAAAAGATGTGATTCTCTCTCTCTCTGCTCGTTCGATCTCCACCTCCTGTTCCACACCCATTTCGGTCTCCAGCACTGCTCTCACTGCTTTCTCACAGTCATCCTAGGGCTCTATAGTTCCCTGTGGTTGAGGAATACCACTGAAGATCAGGTTGCTGCGCCTGGCCCTGCCCACCAGATCGTCCACTTTTTCTTCCAGCACCATGATTTCTCTTTCAGTTCCTTGTTTTCCTTTAGCACGGACGTTATATCCGTTTGAATTTTGCCCGTTTGCTGTTCCGCAGCAGCGCGAATGCTGTCCATGTTTTTGTCCATAGGAGACAGCATTCTGACAACTTCCGATAATGTCCGTTCCGCCTGTCTCTGCCTTCGCTGACTGGCTGCCAGGTGTTTGATTTCACAAAATTATTTGATGTTTGGGAGGCCCAGGGTTGGGGTCAGAGTCTCTACAACGTAGCAACAACGCCACTACGAACGCCTTTGGGTGCGTGCGTGCTTGCGTGCGGATGGTTTGAGAGCATAGGGAATATTTTTTCACGCTGTAACTTTTCTTTTCTAGTTTGCATCCTGTTATTTTATTTATTTATTTATATCGATCTGATTTTCCTTTCCTTTTGTGTTTCGTTTGCAGCGGATTACGATGCTTTTGATTTACTTGCTTTCTGCCAATCACTGTATGGTAAAGCGATGTCTATTCCAAACAAGACAATTAGTCACGTTCACATCCCCTCCATCTCTTCAGCAGAATATTCGAATGCAACATCTAACGGAGTCAATTTCGAGAACTGAGCCGTGCATTTCGTTCTTTTTCTTCTACTTCCGGAGATCAGAACATTCCTTGACATGTTTAGGGGTTGCAAAAGACCACTGCACAGTACATCGTGTTTACGCATGCGCAAGGTCACAAATTTCCCAGACATTGGCATTTGTCAATCCGTCTTTTCCCCCTTCTCACTGTGCTCCCTTCCTCGAAAAGCCCCAAGATCACGCAATTTCTATTCACCAGTCTTCTGAAGTTGTGACAAAAACAAAGCTGCCATCACCTCTTGATGTGCAACGCAGGCTCACGCGGCGTTTTGATCCTGACAGAATTATAAAAAAAAACTAATTGCCTCGGACCATGGCTGCCAGAACCGCAGCTCCCTTTGATGCCAGAATGGGGCCAAGCTGGCGAGAGATCCCTAGTTCAGCGGCTCGGAACAGAATGGCTTGCAAGGGACGCGATCACGTATTAGGCTAAGGCAAATTGTCTCCCTTGCTGCCGGGAAAGAGAAGGAAGATTGAAACGGTAAACCGCCGAAAGTTCGATCTGCGCAGTTAGCCGTTCGTTTTCATTACAGGATAAATTTTCGGTTTGAATAACTTTTTTTTTCTTTGTGCCTGTTCCCGATATTTCACGCCTCTACGTAATTTATCCTTATTTTTCTTTTTGCCGTCTTCGTTCCTTTTTCGTGTGCATGCACCCGAGGAACGCCTATGGTGTAACCACGTAATGAAAAACAGTGTCACACAGTGCAGAGACGTAAAGTTTCAGCTGAAAGGCGCCGAAGTATTGTCTGGCCTGCGTTCTGGCTACTGCAAAATGCAAAGCTGCCCTGCAATTGTCAGTCCTCACTTGCTCTCTGCAGGACGAGAGATAAGCCATCACCAGAGGCATAAAGACTGAACGATACTCAGTCCCTGTAGGTCTGCTGCCCAAATGGCAGAGCTTTCGGACCTTCCAGGCTTGTTTCACTGCCAGCGTTGTTCCTGACCTGGCTGGGGGTGGCGCCTGTTGGAGAAGGGTAAGCTTCTGTGGATTTCTTTGGGATGGGGGTTGAACAGGGCTTTCAGAAAACTGTTCTTAACATCCACTTGAAATCCTGACTCACTATGCACGTAAACTGTGCTAAATTTATTCCCGAATAGCGAATTGCTGTCTATGAAAACGCTGTTTCGGCTAACTTCGAATAAGCTATTCGCTCCTGGGACGACCGAATAACTTAATTATTATCGAATAACGAGAGGAAAATAGGCTATTCCGTTTTCGTGCATGGGAAATTCAAGGAACTTATTCTAGAATATCGGCTATGACAAGAATAAGTCAGCAAGTCGGCTGTCTTGCATACAGGTCCTGGTGAAGGAGGAAGGGTGACGGGAAAGATAAAACAAGTGATTGTTTCTGAGGATTTATGTTCTAGGCAATGTGGAATCTGTCCCGTTCTGCACAGAAGAAATGAACAGTCGAGTGATATAGTATTATCTGTATTATCTGCGCCATATCTGTATGGGTCCTCCGGCAACTGGCGTACTATGACAGCGATGACGCAAGCGCTGCAGGTGGCGCACAATCGATCGACCCTTTCCCTGTCACGGAGTTTCGTATAAGACAACAATCGAGATTTTGCTCGCTCTTTGCAGGTATTGTAATGGCTAACAATGGGTTTATTACTGCCACGTTCGCATCACGTGAGGGGATTACACAGAAGTCTTTCACACTGTTTTCACACGTCTAGGATTTAGCTTCTGGGGTTTGATGGTGAGGAAAGTGGAGGATGGGGAGAGGATAAGCTAGCACTTGTGGAGAAGAACGCTTCACCGAACCTTCATAAGCACTTTCAATTTTTTTAGGCGAACGAGCGTAGGTCCACACGTGACATAAGGTGACGCTTACTTGTCAGTGGTATGGAGGGTTGCGAGGTCGGATCTTTTGTCCTGCAACTCACTGAGGGATCCCTTTCATGCCCAGGCGTCCACACCCCTTATCCAGCCCTTCTTCCATGAACAACCAGTCTTTGATGACTTGGCGTTAACCCCAACCAACCAACCGTCAAACAAGCAAATAAACAAAACGGGGAACATACAACTTGCGATTTCATTTGTCACGCTGCAGATCACACTGTGCATCTACCCCGTATTTCCCGATGAAACAAGATGTCTTCAGAGAAACCCCTCAAATTTTTAAAAGGAAGGGGTCACAGAATACTCAATGTGAGTCCCTGCGGAAGAGTTAGGCAGCACAGTTTCGCAAAATCTCAGAACAGACCAAAACACCATCACGTCAACACCATCAGCCTGTCTAAGGGGACTACCCCCCCCCCCCTTCTGTGTCTGCGTCCGCAAGGACTGGCTCTCCATCTGTTCTTCACCCCATCTGGCAGCAAGCGACGTTGCCCTGTTCCTCCGGTGACCCTTGTCCCCGCTGCGTCCATATGTTGCGGAAGACGAAGCAGGCGGATTCACAAGCCCTCAACTGTCGTCTGGGACAGCAGACAGTGAACCACTTAGGTTCTTCTCCAGAGACCGGCAGAAGCTGTGCGGCCAGTTTAGCTCATTACGGGCCCAGACTGGGCTGTGGCGGGAGAGAACCGCTGGACTGGCTGCATTTGTCACCGGGACAAGACGGGCGGTACAGTCAGCGCCAGGAGACAAAGAAACCATCGACGACTTCCGAGACACTGTCGTCAGCTCATCAATTCCGCTCAAGGCTGTAGGTGCGTTAAAAGTACGTTTAAAGACCCCCTTCCCCCCAAAAAAAACGAAAACAAAACAGCACGAACCATCCCCCCATGTGCCCACCCCCGAAACTTTAAAAAAAAAAGCGAGACTAATTAATAGCCCCTATCTCTGGTTTTGTTTTTCTTGGTAAACTGCTTTATCAGCAAGGAACGCACGCAGTTTATCACCTGCTGCCGCCTTCCCGAAGGATGTTTGAGGAATATATTGCTGGCCTTTCTTTAAAGTACAAGGTCTCCTTTTCTTGCGCTTATCTTTTGAAGTGAAAGATGAGATGAAAATTCACATTATCGCGCAGGAAGAAAACTCGCTGTCCAAAAAATAAAAGGTCTATAGGGGAAGAGAAAACGCTTATGTCTTTACGTCAGGTTAGAATTACGTATCTTTGGATTTCTTTCAGCAAAGCGCGTCGCTTTCTGTCAGCACTGGGTGCAATTTTTCAACAATGTTCCTTATTTTTTGAGCAATATATATATGCCCCGTTTTCTCCCAGCAGTGAGCCCGGTTCCCTGTCAGCAGGCTGTCAACTGTTATTTGAACACTGCCTTCTTTCTGATTAACAAGTTGCGTAAGACTTTCAAATAGATTTACGTATTTTCTACAAGCAGCGCCAAAATGCACTTCCATATCTTTAACGATGTTGGTTCTTCCGTTGTTCTATGTCAGCCGTTCACCCCATTATGCTGTTGTTGAAGCACCATTAAACTTGAACTATATATATATATATACTCGCAGTCTTTAGACCTAGAACTTCCACAGTACTTTTGGATGCCGATAATGTAAGCTACCGAAGTTCTCCGAAGAAACAAGATGGCGTGTTTTGTATATCCGTCATCTTTCCTTCTATCATTCCTTCCTTCCGCACAAATATCGACAACAATGCAAAAACGAACGGCAACGGAACTGCACTTCGCCAGGAATGCGTAGCAAATTAACTGTCTTCTTTAATGTTACGTAGCCAATAATATTCTCTCTCCCCTTCTCGTCATCACCTCTGTTGCAAGAATATATACTTGAACAAAAGTCTACATAGTTCCAGGGTTGTCTTAGCAGGGCTAATACAGATCCTGTTCATGACATGGATAAGCCAGTAGAAACATTTTCTGGAGGTCTCCTAAATTCGGCTAGGTGCATGCTGCAGAACAACTACAAAACTTACACTAAAGACTGGTTCGATAAGAAGTGTAAACAGAAAAAAAAGAAGTGTCAAAAACTCCCTGATGCGATTTCAAAAATCCAGTAACTCAGATCATGTGAAAGTGTCAAAAAAATCGCTGAAGCAATTTTAAAAAATCCAGTATCTCAGATTATGTGATGACAGAAGCATATACGAAAGAAAAAAAAAGAATATAAACAGTTAATTAAGACTAAGAGTATATGATTTTAACAAACGAAGATTAGAAAAAAACTTGAACATGCCTCTAGTAATCCTAAGATATTTTCGCAAACCATGAGATGCGTCAGCAGAAAAAGCTGTCACTCATTAATAACATCAGTACTGAGCAATCGCACAAACATTTTGCAGAGGTATTCAATGATATTGGTGTTTCAACAGACAGTGATGACAACCGACCCTGTTATAGTAAACGAAGAGATAGGATGAACCACACTGGCTTCTAGAAGCTTACTTTTTTAAACAGGAACTAATAAAAAGGATCACGGGACTCCCGCTTGGAAATAAACCTAAGTTACTAAAAAGGAACTGAGCCAAGCTTCATGAAACGACGCAGACAATCAACAGTTTCTGGCTAGGTTCAACTGGTTCAGAGGTTCATTACCTGAAACGTGTTCAAAAGCAAAATTAGGAGTAATTAAGATATTGAAAACTTTGCAAAAACTTGGCTCAAGTGATCATTATCTGTTTTCGACAGCTAATTTGCCCTCGCCTGTCCTGTGATCTGCTAGGTTTTTCTTACATAATTTCCTAACCTAGCCTCTTGTTCACCTAAAAATGCTTGTAAATGGAAACTACATGTTGGCTGACTTTTTAAGAAACTGTGTTGTCAAAGGTTCACGTGTGAAAAAAATTATCCCCCCCCCCCCAAAAAAAAAAAGGAGTTGCGTAGGTTTGAAGACCCTGGTGGGGGGTGGGGGAAATAAGATACACGTCTGCAGCGAATAGGTCGTTGGCTGTCTGGTGGCAAGACGGACAGCAAGTGCATTTCCACGCTGACCTCAGCTGGCTCAGAGACTGAGCCATAAATAGCTCTGACGCGACCTACAGAGTGCGTGCGCGCACATATACAGGGAGTGGACTTCTTGATGTCAGCTTTCGTAATTTGTTGCCCGTGCGTAAACGCACAAGTCTGGAATTCCCAACAGTGGACGAAAGCCGCAGACCGCTAAATATTTTTTGGAAACATTCTTGGACATTTTTGTTCGCCGTAAACGATGTTCTTCTCTCTCCTCGAAATGCCCCGAGGACCAACGTTGAGGGTAGACTTTGGAGGGAGTGGTAGGGAGATGGAGGGGGAGGGGATGAGGAGATGGTGGTGGGATTTCCTTTTCTGGTGGCGGAATTGGGAGATGTTTTTTTTTAAAGTATATTTTGCATGGAAGCCAGAAGCTGAGAAAATTCTTCATTACAGGACAATTTTGTTGACGCAAGCCTAACCCGCAGCAAATTTGTAGAGTACCGCCCTGTAATTAATGATATTTTTATAACTCCTGCAAGCGTTGGTGCTAATATCGTTAAACAGAAAATAGGGAGAGTTGTTTCCTCTGTCTGCCTGTGCCTAATAAATTATGAATAAAATAAGTACCCAGCTGATGAGGAGACGTTAAAAGTAGCGCAGTTTCTGCAAACTGCTGCTGTATAATGTAATACAACCAGCAGAGGTGCGGTGCTGTACAAACGTTTTCGAAGTACAGAAGTTTGCTGTTGATCTTACACAACCGCTTGGATGCAGATGAAATTTAAAACGGAGTGGCGTTTGCATGCATCTGACGACTGCCCGGCTGTCCAAAACAAACAAAAAACCCAGACGCGAACTTGCCGAACGAGACAGGTGTCACAGTAGCAGTAGCCGAGACAGGTGTCACGGTAACGGTAGCCGAGACAGGTGTCACTATAACAGTAGCGCTTCACGTTGTTGACTGATAATGGCGGTGTCGCCGGGCCAAGGAGCGCGATGTGCGCCGGAAGTGACGCAGCCTACAGCGACAACACGCGGCCAGACCGCACGATGCCCCCTTCCCCCACCCACCCACCCCTCCGCAGCTGTGAGTGGGAGCAGGCGCGCGGCAGACGGTAGATGTCGCAGCGGATGTCTAGACGGTGATAAGTGGACGCGCCCCTAATGGGTTAAGGCCCCAGACAAGCTTTGGTTGCCTCTGGTTTCTACCCCTCCTTGCCTCCCTCAACCCCCCCCCCCAACACACACACACCTCCGCCTGTGCTGATGGGAAGGTATCATGGAATATTTATGAGCTTCCTTATAGTACTGATGTGGTGTGCGGTTCGCTTCTATTGTTTGCTGGCTGGTCTGCAGAAACAAACTGCTAACACGACGCAAGTGACCCCTCCACCCACTCCCCTCTCCCCGCTCCCAAAAAAGCGAATAAGTTGAAATTATAAATTTTTGCTGAACGTGAGTGCAGTAATGTCGCCGGGGCTAGGTTTGGGGGGGGGTCTGAGCGTCCCCCACCTCTCTCTACGCCCCTCTCCCTGTATGGTTTAAAACAAATGTTTATTTCTGTAAGCACGGTAAGTCAATGAAAACTTGAATGACAGGGTCAGACAGCAACCGTCCTTCATAAGCCTTGACCTGACAAGACAAAAATCAATGTACAAATGCAATCTCTATCTTCACCTCTCTTACCCTAAGGATCTTCTGATGATGTTACTGTTGATATCGTTCTTGACCCTGATACAGTGGTTGGCGTAGAAAACAGTTAAATCTTTTAGGTAACAGTAAAATGCATTCAGATTTATATTCAGATAAATCAAATGTTACATTTAGAAACGTAGCTCTATTGCTCACAAAGGTAGATATTCTAATGATGCAAATAACCTCAAAGTTATGAACGCTTATATTTTTATTGACATGTTCAAATCTGTACGACGTTTGTTCATGGGTTAGAAGAGCTAAATCTTTTTAAGATGGGAAAGGAGTTCTCTCAATTTTAAAAATATTGCGGTGTATCAATCACGTAGACCGTTCTAGTTCTTTAAGACGTCCGATGCCCAAATGTACCTTATTTTACTGTTTTCTTCAATTCTAAATTTCGGGGTTTGGCAGTGATAATGATATAGTAGACAAAATGCATTTGTAAGAGAAAAGTTCTTTAATAAAAGAAGACGCCGATCTTGCGATCGTATGTATGACTGTAGGAACAGTTCCAAATGGTCATGCAACCCATCCCGGTACTTTGCTTAAATCTGTGGACCTCGCAACCACCGACCCACCGACCCACAGACCCACCGTTGGATGGAGAGCAGGGAGAAGGAAGGGACATGAATATAATCTCAGTGGCACCGTGAAAAGCAGTTATCTAGCCAAAGCAGAGAGCCTTTCTGACATGCGCAGGGATACAGTTACGCCTTGTTCACAGAGCGATAACATAAATTTGCATTTGTGTGGATTTTTATCCTGTCTGTGGCACACCAAAACAATTTTGTTTTCCCCTCTCTTTAGTTTGGCACGGTCACAGCGTGCGCGCAAACGCTCGCTGCCCACACACCGAAATCCACACGCGCAGCTGCACGTGACAGTTACGGCATATGCTGGCACAAAATCCAGTTTCGCGACCACTACAGTTTATCCATTTCCTGAACAGAAGCTCGTAACTGCCAATAACAATTTTAATCTCATGGCTGCTTCTGTCAGTGGGACCTGTAAATAAACAGTGTTTTTGTACGTGACTCATCAGTGCCCGGGGAAAGAATTGCGACACTGGTGTCAAGAGATTCCGACGAAAAGACAAAACAAAAACAAAACATATCCCCCTAACAAAACAAAACAAAACAAAACAACCCCCATTACAAGTTTCGCTCGTGTAAGACCTCAGCCGTCATCCAGACTGCGAGTTCCAAGTCTTTTTAAAGCCCCCGCCGCCCACCCAACCCCCAACCCCGTCAGTTGCAGAGAAACATTGTGTCAGGTGACCGAACTCACGACAGCATCAGGTGCAAAAGTCGCAGACGCATGACGAAGCTAGTGGCGCTAGGAAGTCTGGCTAGATAAAGAGGAGTACAAGTGCGGGGGGTGGGCTGGGGTGGGCTGGGGTGGTTAAGAAAAAAGGAGTCTGATTAGCATAGATAGGCAGGTGTGTCCCCTCGACACGTGTGGTAAGCGTTTGCTCGGCTTGGCGATGGTCCCTCTGCCCGTCGCAAGTGTCATCGCTGGCATCCACCTGCACGCGAAAGGTGACCAAAGAGGCCTGCATGCGTCTGGGACGTGCTGCAGCCACGATGACGCAAGATTAGGGCGGGCGCACCGGCGCTGTTGTCGTCGTTGTCGTGTGTCGAGCTGTCCGACGGAGGTGCACCGACTCACCTGCAAGGGCGTGGAGACCGGGCGAGTTGCCTTGGGTCCTTCCGTTTGCAGACCTTTGTAATCTGAGCGTTCTGTACTAAATGACCCCCTTAATCTTAGAGTTCTGTAAAAATGACCCTTGTAATATCAGCATTCTATACAAAAGGACTTGTCACGAAGACAGTGAGAATGGCAAGTCGACGGTTCGGATCCCGTCTCCGAATATTCGGTACATTTATTCCTATCTGAATGTGACGTCTTTCTACAGGGATCTACAGGGTGGGGGGGGGGCTCTGATGGTACTCCTCCTTCTTCCCCATTGCCTGTTCCCATTAGCCATCTCCATCGGCCCTTATACAGAACTCGAAAACACCCTTTCGTGGAAAACGTATTCCTGTCAGCTAAATGATCAACTGATCTTCCAAGCAACTAGCCAATTAACCTACCCATACCTACCAACTGTTTTATAGTTACTCGACGTATTCGGTGCAATATCTAATATATAAACCCGAATGTGTGTAGGTGGGCTTGTTTGTTTGTTGTACAAATCCGCACGCCTCAACCGATCCACACCAAATTCAGCACGCGGGTTCCTTTTCACTCACAGATGGTCACAGACTATATTTCGACCCTGTACCTGGACAAACTTGAAATAATAAATATGACGACGCCCTTAACACGTGTACACAGCCATCAGCATGCCAGGGGTGTCACAACACAGTATTTTTCCTTTCGTACGAAGAGTACTTTCCCTTGCCTCGCCTGACAACAGGGAGACGGCAGGCAAGGGTGGGGTTTAGGGAAGGGGTAGGGGTGGGGGGTTTAGGGAAGGGGTAAGGGTGGGGGCTACAGAAGGGGTGGGGGTGGGCGGGGTAGCGCTGGGTTCTCTTTCGGGCTGAAAGTGTACGTACGTGCATGTGCAAGCGCGCGTGGTGTAAGTGTCCGTAAGTGAATACATGCGCGAGTGCGTGAGCAGGGGTTGGGGCACGATATTATATTTCTTTTCTTTCTCTGACTGGGTTACCGGTGACTGCAGGATAAGGAGAGATCGACTAAAAGTATAAGGAGAGATTGGTTGAGAGTATAAGGAGAGATTGCTTGACAGAGATCCGCCATCTATTCAGCCCTATAGTAAAATGCAGCGGCCTACACTGACTAGTAGAAATCGCATGTGCTGGCAGAATTAAAAAAAGAAAGACACGAATACATTCGGAACCTTCCCTGGGAGTAAGCAAAACTGTGTAGCCTTAGCCGCACCCCCAAGCGTTTCCTACTGGGAAATTGTGCATCATGGCGGTTCCGTTTTCAGTCGTCTTTACCCGTTCTGTAGACGTTTGTGTTAGGGTTGTTTCCTTTTTCTTTAGGCAACCAGCCATCGTGATTTATCACTCAGGGAAGCGACTGCATGCCTCACACCATGACGTGGCCGGGGGTGGAGGTGGTGGGAGGGGGTTCGTGGCAATTGTCTTTGCATGACCTGCACCCGAACTCACCTCATTCAAGGTACAGCAATTATCAGTACAGTACAGGAGTGCGCAGTACAGTCCACACCAACAGTTCTTTCAGGAACAAAGTAGTCCTCTGCCAAATGATACAGCAGATCTGCCAATGTGCTCTCCCCCTCAACCGCCCCCCCCCCCCACACACACACAAATCAGTCCATCGCGTTGCCAGGCAGCTCTGTAGAGGTGCATTCGATAGTGATTGACACTTGAACAGGATATCTTGGGCCACCGGATCGGATTTCGCCTCCCAGGGCTTTCCTCCCTGGATAGTGCCGTCACCGTCGATCGCAGTGGTGCATAGCTGGGTTTCCCTCTTTTATTTTTAACAACCACGTGAGTGCGCGTGCGTACGAAGTTTAACATCTACGGGGCTCCACTGTCAAACAGCGCATCGTGGTGTACAATGCTGACGGCGCAGATTAGATAAATTGAAAAAAAAACAGGTTGGCTGCTTGGTTGGTTGGTTTTAGGTTTTAGGTTTGTATTGGCGAGTATTTATTTATTTAGTAGTGGGGTGTGTGTTTCGTCATTATGAATAGAGAAGACCTTGTTTACACACTATTCATTTTCACGTCATCTTTGTTTTGCTTTCATGTAGCTATGCAATTAGTAGTATTCTGGATTGAGTAAGGTAGGTAGGTAGGTAGGTAGGTAGGTAGGTAGGTAGGTAGGTAGGTAGGTAGGTAGGTAGGTAGGTAGGTAGGTAGGTAGGTAGGTAGGTAGGTAGGTAGGTAGGTAGGTAGGTTTGTCCATGGAAATAGTCGTGCATAACTCCATTGTTCCCACCGCGACATTTCAATGGAGGCGATAGAGATGCTGGCTGCATCGACCAATACAAGAAGAAGATCTGAAGGAAGAGAAATAGAAAAGACACTGAAAAGAAAGTGGGAGAAGGATGAGGATTAAAAAAAAAACAACCACACGAGGACAAATAGATGCGCGCGCGCGCACACACCCACGCGCACACGCGCTGGTGCTCACTCTTTTGCCCATAATTCCTTTAACGAGATCTGATATAGCTTCTACAAATTCTTCCACGCTGTTTGAACCACTTAGTTGTATCCATGACTTTGTTTTCTTTGACAAATTATGCCTTTCGCAAAAAAAATCCATGCGGGTCCTTGTGCTGAAAATAACTTGGAAAAGCCAACATTTTCCGCACATAAAATTTTCTAAACCGTCTCATGTTCGTTTTTCTGTGTGCTTACATCCGCTCCCTATTCGCTCGATGTATTACTTCCTGCTGTTCATTTGTAAGAAAAACAGATTGTTTCCCACTGAATGGAAATCATCAAAAAAAAAAAGCTTGTTTTTGCATTTCAGCGTCACAGCGACATGTCGACATTTGCTTAATAACACAACAGGGTCGGACTGCATGAAAATCCGTATGTCTTTCACCTTTCAGCATGTTGTCCTTACCCATCAGACGGCAAATGGTCCTTACGAGTACTTTTATGTATAGAAAAAGCGATATTCGCAATCATTCATTCTGACCCAATCCCGCATCCTTTTGCTGATCGTCATAAAACTGTCCGCCTTTTTACCGAAAGTAAGCTTGTATGCCTCCATGACTCATGCATTAGCCCACATTTATGCACATTAATTTTTTTAATCTTTAAATTGAGTCTGAGAGCAAGTGCACGCATTTTCTCGTCTGAGACGGAACAGTGAAAAAGGCGTATGACAGCTTACCAAAATCACCAGCAATGTATCCAGCCCATCTTCTAGAAAACAGTCTGGTAAGTCCTTACTCCAACCTGGCCAATTAAGTAAAGTGGAAAGTCATAACGAACAAATGCACCTGTTGCGATTTAGTAGCATCAAAATTTGTTATACCTCCCATGCTACGGTCTCGTTTGACAAGAATTGCACAACGAACTCCTTCGATCATGAAATTGTTCTTGCAGACGGTTCCATTAGTTTCCCATTGTTTGAATTCAACTCTTTCGAACGACGTGTGACCGGACTAAGGAAGGCATGTGAAGGCGTCTGAAAACCATCAGCACTTAAATGTGAACAAATTTGAAACCTCAAACTTCAAACTTCAAACTTCAAACTTCATGAGGTTTAAACTCGATCCACCTGTAGCTGAAGGTTGAGAAGAGGTAACAAAAGTCACATGCTGCATCTAATTATAAAACTAGACAGGGTACGCAATTAATTACCTTAACTAAATGATGTGCTAGTCACCTCATTAGGTAGTCACAGATACTAAAGATCAAAGGGGAGCAGCTAATTATAAAGCAAAACTTTAATCGGAAAACATTTTCTGTCTGTACAGGTACAGTATCAACTCGACATCACGTACATCCCAAGCAGTTTCATATCCATCCATCAATCTCCTAGCTCATACTTCCTCCCTTTCTCGTTCTCTGTTTTCATTTCTCTCTTCTTTCCTTCACACTCCCTCACTTCTTGATTTCTGGGAATCAATAAAAGCAAACAATATAATTTGTACTCTACGTTCAAAAACCGTAAAATACAATAATGTAACTTAACAACAAGAATTCTAAGAATGCAAATGAGACAACACATTAGTTTGCAAACACGCATACATACGCACGGGCACATACGTAAGGACGGACCCAGATGTTGGGTCCGATAACAGTCTGCTAATGCGCGTGATAAATGTGCTAATTATAGCCATCGGGTCAGCATGACCTGGTACGGAATGTCTGATAACTCGTCAACCAGGAAACCATTCGAGTGCGCATGCCTGCCTTTCTCCATGTTTTCGGCCGAAATCCATATGCTTTCTTCCCCTTCCCCCTTCCCTACTGCAGGACGCGTCTGCCTGTGTGTTATGGATGTGCACGTGTGTGCGTGCATCTGAGGGCGTGCATGCGTGTGTCTGGCTGCACGTGCGTGCGCGCGCGCGGTCGCGAGTGTCTGCATGTCTAGAGAGACACCTGTTTGCTTGTATGGTTTGTTTTGCCTACAGAGCTGAGCCAGAATCATGGTCAGGGTGTTCTGACTAGCTCCAGCAGGCATAGGCTGAGTGCAGTGTGCTGCTCTGTAGGGCTTCGCGTCCCAGCAACACGAACGCGCTAGCGACTTTCCAGAGCACAACGACAGACAGACAGAGAGACAGACAGACAAACAGATCACCGGCTGAGGGTTGTCAGACTGTCGGACTTGTTGCTCCGTTTTGCTAGCATGCGCGCCCGCGCGCGCGCGCACGCACGCACACACACACACACCATTAGGTTCGACATGCCTTCCGCAATAGAATTTCTCTTCTCTCTCTCTCTCTTCCTCTCCCTCCTTTATCTCATGCATTTATTGATTTATTTATATTTACACAATTTATTGTCATGATAGTCGCACAAACTGTCGATGAATAAATGAAGGAAGGAAGGAACAAGCGAACGAAGGAACGAACGAACGAACAGGCTGATCAATTCTGTCTCCCAACGTATTTATTGTTGTGAAGATCATCTTCGTATCTTTGAAGAACAATAAATCATTCCAACAAACTTTCAAAACTTTCTTGCCCCCAAAAAAAAGAAAGAAAGAAAAGAGACAAAACATCGTACTAAAGAAAACGTACAGTAGACATTTAGTACCGAGTATACAGAGATATTGGGAAAAGGGTGTAGGTGTCTTAATGGACAAGACCCAAGGGCATTTCCGTTCTTCTTGAAGTGGAACTTCAGACTGCATTAGTTCATTAGGATTTTATTTTTATTGATGGCGACAGATGCTTCATCCCACAGAATGTATGTATTTTTATCACTTTTTGAGGGCTTTTCCCCTTTATCTTTTCTTCTTGTTTTGGCTGTAGTTTTTAAGAAGAAATCAGTGCAAAAAGGGACTGTCTTGCAATGTCTGCTTTATTTCTTTCTTTTGTTCCTTTCTTGTATTACTTCTTGCTATCATGCCTGCATTGCGTAACATGTGCCAGCAACACTGTCAAAGACCAAAAAAAAAAGTTGCAGCAAGATTTCTCTTATCCCTACAAGCGAATTTAAATCATAACTGCTCACAGACGAGAACGTAAAATCCAATGATATTTCTAAAACCTTTCACGTGCGTAGAAAAGTGTTGCCGGGTAAAGCTCTGGTTTCTGTCTCCGACAGTGAAACGACAACTAAAAAACAAAAGGTCTCAGAAAACTAAAATTTCTTCTTTCGTTTTATCTTTCTTGGTCATGAAAATGCATGATATGTCTCTCGCTTCTGGAAGGCAAAGATGTGTAGGGTAAGTTTTAATACCTCGTAAGCAGCCTTAAGTAGAGTTTGACGACGTCTCGAGCGGCGCGAGGGTGCCCGAGACGCAGAATCGGACCCTAAGCTCCTGCTGCCTGACCCACTACTGAGGAACCGCGTGGACGACCGCTGTGACAGATCAATAACCTGACACAAACCTGTCTGGGTCAAGCAGCCGGCACTCCAATATACAGACGAAATACACGCAGTTAACACAACTTCCGCGTGCCGTCTGCAGCGCAGAATAATTTTCCCACAAGTCTTTGCAACCCCAGCAAAGATGGCCGCAGACTGAACTAATGCAATGGGTTTTTTTTCACCTTTTTTGTGGCTGGGGAAAAGCAGCTACGGATTTCCCCACTGTACACCCTAATGCATGCTTCCCTTTCAGCTATCTGACTGTGAGCGCGCACAAAATGTAGTGAAGCGCATGGCAAATACCAGAATGGTCAGCGCGCATAAAATGCTTGTTCACCCCAACTACCCTGTTCACCATCAGACTCTGGATGTCGCATAGATAAAATCTGAAACTAACAACAAACGCAAACCAAGTTTTCTTCTGTGCACGCCCTCAAACTGGCTTTAGGCTGAACGTCCTCTGCCCATCTCCGCCCAAATGCTCAACAACAAAAAAATGTCCGAGCCCCTTGTCGAGCGACCGTGTCTTAAAATCACGTGGCCATCAAAGCTGTAAGATCGCAGGCACCCCAGAGGCGGAGTCATCTTTGTGTCCGGTCGAGTCATTTGGATGCATTGATAACATCGTAAGTAATACAATGTTTTATGTCCCGTTTATGTACAGTCGCTTGTGTGAGTGAGCATGGCAGTTGACACTTTTAAGAATAGAGAGAATTCCCCGGTTAAACGACAGACGGCAACAGCAGTTAGTCAGCGGAGGCAACAACAACAACAATCCGTAGTCAAGGCCAGAAACAACATAATCCCCTAGGCACCAGAGACGGGAAATTAGAAAGTCACACAGCAAAGTGTACAACAAAGTTGGCAAAATTGGCAAAGTCACCAGACAGCAAAAAGCTTAACCGGCGGAAACAATTACAAAAGGCATTAGAGACAGCAAATTATACAACAAAGGTGCCAAAATTACAAAAGTCACTAGAAAGCAAAAGGCTTAACAGGCGGAAACAATTACAAAAGGCATTAGAGACAGCAACATATACAACAAAGGTGCCAAAATTACAACAGTCACTAGACAGCAAAAACGTAAAAGAGGCAGAAACAATTACAAAAGGCATTAGTGAAAGCAAAATATACAACAAAGGTGGCAAAATTATAAAAGGCATTAGAGACAGCAAAATATATAACAGAGGTGGCAAAATTATAAGAGGCTTTAGAGACAGCAAAATTTACAACAAACGTGGCAAAATTACAAAAGTCGCCCGCGATAACAACATCAGGCCTGAAGCCTCACATCTGTACCTACTTTTGTTTTGGAAAACAATTGTCACACTTGTGCCCCGACAGTTGTTGCGCCTGTGATGACGTAGAGGTGACGTCACATGTAGCCAGCAAACGGGCTGATGCTGCCCGGTCACCTGAGACAAACGCGCACATTTTTTCGCGAGCTTTCGGCATTCACTCAACAATTGCATGGTTTTCTTCCCTGCAGTTCGATAGCCATGTGTTCCATAGTTATTACCTCACTCGTACAATGTTCCCTTCCAGAGCAGTTGAGGCTGCTGACCTCGTAGAAATACCAACAGACGAAAACAGAGCGTGTAACCAGATATGAACCTTGTTCTGTTTCCTGGAGGCCGGAATGTGGGAAACAGCGGGCGATTTGTTGGTTTTTTTTTTAAAGATAACCTTAGCCAGTCCTTAGTCAGCCGGTTTATAGTTCTGAATTGTATAACTTGATAACTTATGAAGAACATGCAGCTCCACGTTTAATTAAATAAATTTAATTACTGAGGATAAGCTGTTCTGAGAAGCAAGGACGGGGATATAAAGGAATAAGAAGGACACACAAGACTTCGGGACCAGAAACAACTTCGCAGAAGAACTAGAGCTTAGCCAGAGAGAGAAACTATCCGAAGAGCAAGTTTCCGGGACTCCGGTGCTTATAACCAATGGAACGCCCAATCTGCAGTGTTTGCTGGTTTCACAGAACCTGCAGGAGACCAGACTCTGGGTGTTGGGGAAGGAGATTGTCAGGTCACACACGCACGCACTCACGCACGCACGCACGAATATTCTCGGCCCTTGGAGGCGAAGTCCTTCACACGTGCGAGCAGTCACGTATCGCGTGTAAAGGCCGCTTCTTGCAGCGTCTTTGGCAACACAGCGAGAGTTGGTGTTACGACAGAAACTCTTGTTTCTTTTTCGTTTCTTCTTTCTTCTTTTTACCATTTTCTTCCTGCTCTACTTTCTTCCCTTCCTCCTCTTAATCCTCTTCTTCCTCTTCTACTTCCTCCTCCACTCTTCCTTTTCTACCTCTTCTTTCTCTTCCTCCTTCTCTTTCTCTTCACCATCATCTTCTTTCTCCTTCTCTTCTTTCTCTTTCTCTTCCTCTTCTTTCTCTTTCTCCTCCTCTTCTTTCTCTTTCTTCTCCTCTTCTTTCTCTTCCTCCTTCTCTTTCTCTTCACCATCATCTTCTTTCTCTTTCTCCTTCTCTTATTTCTCTTTCTCCTCCTCTTCTTTCTCTTTCTCCTCCTCTTCTTTCTCTTCCTCCTTCTCTTTCTCTTCACCGTCATCTTCTTTCTCTTGCTCTTCTTTTTCTTCCCCTCCTCTTCTTTCTTCCCCTCCTCTTCTTTCTATTCCTCCTCTTCTTATTTCTTTTTCCCTCTTCTTTCTCTTCCTCCTCCTCTTCCTTCTCTTTCTCTTCCTCTTCTTCTTTTTTTCTCTATTTTCTCCAAAATTTTGACTGGCCCGTTGGTGTTCTTGCGCTTTTCGCACGCAATGTTCTGGCAAAGGAAAAGGTGACTGCAAAACCTTTGCCTGTTCTCTCACACTTATAACATGTCCAATTCATATATCCCATGTCCATTTTCTGGTACATTTCATGTCCATTTGTGTATATCGTGCCGTTTTTCCCATTGTGTTCCTCGAAGGAACGATGATACAAGTCAGAAGGTTCAAGTGCACTTGAACAAAATATGTTCAAGCCTTTCTACCAACGTTTTTGCAACGCTGATGCACAGTCTCAAATACATATTCCTCATACTTTGCCTTTTTAAAGTTTTGCGGTAAGATAACCTCACTGCAAGATCCCCCGCTTCCATGCGGGTTTCGTACGCCATCCCTTTTTAATTAATCCTCGTTTGTCTTTCCTTCTCCACCCTCACCTTTACTCCCGAACTTCGTGTAAGGCGCACACATGAACATGCGAGCTTGTGTATATGTGTGCCTTGGAGAGAGGCAGGCGTCACGAGGTTTTGTTTCATCGTATGACCAGCAGCTGTCAGGCGACCCAGTAAACAGGTGCCGCACCGAACATCAGACCTAGAGAAAAATACGTGTACCAAAGGCAAGATCTGAACCCACGACTCCTGATCTGGCCAGAGATAGACAAAGGTCTGTGTGTGTGTGTGTGTGCACTCGGGTGCGTGCGTGAGTGCGTGAGCGAGAGACAGACTGTGACTGCGTGTGTATGTGTGCTTGTGTGTGTGTGGAGAGAGAGAGAGAGAGAGAGAATGTGACTGCTTTTGTGTTTGTGGTTGTGTATGTAGAGAGAGATAGAGTGTCTGTGTGTGTGTGTGTGTGCGTGCATACGTGCCTGCGTGCTTGTGTACATGGTAATGAAGGAGTAATAAAAACAGAATTTGTTAATCACCTGAAGTTATTAAACAAACGGCACTCCCGATAAAATATGCCTGTAGTGCCAGTTCCTATGATAGGTAACATAAACAGCAAACATTTTCTAGAACTTGAATATTTTCACGAGTGTTTAATTCAGCAGCGCTAGAAACAGATACCCACAGCTTTCTTCACAAGATTTCCCACAAAGTTCTGCCAGTTTTTGCACCGCATGTACTTTGTCGCTTGAGGTTTATATTTACACACTTTAAAAAAAATCTCGTGAAAAGTTGAATGATCAGATGTGGAGGTTAATTGACGTTAATCTCTGAAGATTGCATCATGTGGCTTACAGCTGCTGACGGCTCAAGTACTGTCTGTCGAATCAAAGGTCACTGTGCTCCGCGCATTATCAATTATGACAGGTCATTGGTCGACTGAACTTTTTTAAAAAAAAGTGCAGCTAAAGTGCAACGAGGTGACAGGTGTACGTACGGCTGTTTATAAACAGTCTGGGACAGTGTGGTGTCTGACGCTGTCCAGCTGTTTGCCCGGACCAGACTGTTAGATAAACCATCCGTAATATATATATATTTTTTTTTTGCATCCTATGCTGACGAAGATGGTGCGAACACAGTTCAGTCGAAGGGTAAAGCGGATAAAAAGAAAATATGTAGTGTCTTTGTGTCGCCATGCGTTCGCACGGCATTGTTTGGCAGGACTGCTGACAGTCATTTGGTTGAAGGGTAGCGCCCTGTAGAGCGTGGTGGTTGCTGATGCAGGGGGGGGGATGGGGGCGAAAGTTCGAAACCTTCCCTGCATGTGGCACTTGTGTACAGGGCTAGTTGGGAGGAGTTCTCTCTGTGTTCTTCACCCTCCTACTCCCTCCCACCCACCCACCCCGGTTTGCTCTTCCCATGAGGCTGTCGTCGGGTTTCAGATTACAGATTCACCCTCTGCCCGTCTTAAAATATTTTTCGTTGGTTACTAGACGTTAAACAAACAACCAGGCCAAACAACATCAACAACAACAACAACAATAATAAAGCATCGTGTGACCAACATGTGTGTGTGTCATTGCATTTCACACTTCGTTGTAAGATCACCAACAGCCGAACAAGCAAATTCCGTTGTGCACATGCGCGCGTTCGACTGTGCATTATAAAACGGGCATAAATGTCGTCCCGACAGCACGCCCCCTCACTCAACCACCCACCCTCAACCCTGCTGCAAATTCTCCTCTACTACCAAAAGGCCGTGGAATCCTCATCCTCCACCCCCCAACCCCTTCCACGTGAAGGGAAGCGTGACTGTGGTGGAGACTGACGGAGGAGTGATAAGGGGGAGGAAAGACGATGGGTGGTGGGTGGGTGGGATGCCAGCAGGCAGCTGGAGAGTGGTTGTGGAAAGGGGGGGGGGACGTCTAGACAAGTTCGATCTCGGAACATGTCGGCCTGCTTCAATGTTCCAAGTTATTGATCATACAATGCGCATGCGCGTCTCTGTTTCCCTGTCTGTCTGCGTGCGCGCATGCGCGTATGCGCGGTAATTTTGTCGAAGGGTAAGGGGTGGACGGGGCCAGGCAGCATCCCGTACGGTACCCCCATCCCACTCCGTAGTCCTCCACATCCTGATATCTCTCGGCACAGCACACTTTACCGCCTCCACTACCATCCTTCTACCCCAACCGTTCTTCTTTGTTCGACACCGCTGTGCACGCGCGTGCAAGCGTGCGCTCACCAACGTATTCGTGAATCTGGATGTCAAGTTTCCGCGCGGGGAGGTCACCACGCTTTGGGCCCGCCTGGTGGGAGGGGAGACGACTCTTGCTGAAATTGCAGGTTACGTCGGACGGTAAAGGCTTCATCGGGTTTTTTTTTTTTTTCACCAGCCCGTCCCGATCCCCAGACCGCCAGAACTGCAGGCGGGATGGAATGACGGAAAGGAAGAGGTTCATGATCATCAGCAGCGACTCACATGGTTTGCGAGAACTATCTGTGCGTAAGTCTCCCGTCGAGCTCCAGGCGACAGTCTTCCAATCGTTTTTTTTTTTTTGGAATGCTTCGGGACCAGCAAAACTGTGTTTGCTTTTCAGACAACACTCGTTCAGTTCCTTGGTACAAAAGTTTCTGTCCCCTATACCACTATCCCGATCTTCCAAGCGTCTCGGTCATTCTGTCTAACCTTCATTGTTCCACACACTCTCTCTCTCTCTCCTTCTCTCTCCTCTCACTGTGTGCAAGTGCTCGCTGTTGACCCAGGAAGTCGTTAGTCGTAGCTTCGAATCCTGCGTCCAGCCCAGGTAGTTCTCTACAGGAGAAACCTGTTTGCAGGGCTGGCCGTCAAGGGTTTGCTCCGGGCACTCCAGTTCCCTCCCTTTTTCTCTTCCTCACCATCCCTCTTCACCCACTCTCCTGACAGCTTTCGTTCCCGCCCAGACTTACATCATAAACAATCGAATAAGCAGCTTCTCTCTCTTTCTCTCGTTCGCTCGACACGCTGTTTTCAACAAACGACAACACACAAAAGAACTCAGAAGAGCATGAAAAGGCTATTTTTAATGCATGTAACGATAACTCTAGTTCAGCCCATTTATTAAAAAATGTTCGTTCAGTTTTTTTAAACAACAAACCTTTATTTTCTTGCAGGCGTTACCCATAGAAGGGCTTAAAGGACATTTGCATGGCCGGAAACTGATTTCCGTTCGTCGAACAAATCTTTGCCATAAAGCTTCTTATAAAATCGACACAACCTTTTTTTATAAAAATTTAACATTTTTGTAGTACAAGATAAATTAATGGATAACGGGAAATAAAACGATGATAAAAATGCCGAAAACTAGCTATGAATACAACAGGGAAGAATAACCATAAACTAAGACTAAGGGGAAATGTTGAGTGAATGATTAAATGAGAACAAAGTTTATTATTATTGGTTTTTTGGGGGGATTTTTTTTTGGAAGGAAAGGAATGAACGGCGCTGCAATACGGACAAAAGAGGGCTGTAATCTTGAACTGTAAACTAGTGCCTCATTTGCAAAGCTAATATCGTGCAGATGTGGTGTCTGTGACTCCGCGCCTCACCTGACATTGATTCTTTTCACGACCCTCGACGGTTCTTTAATTTAATATTGGACAGCCATCTCTTTCAACCTCGTACGAAAATTTATTTCCACTTTATTGATCATCCGCCAAAAATTTACAGCAACTGTCATCAAAAAATTCGATTTTCGGTTTATTAATCAAATGAACATCTATTCGTGATAGAGAAGACAGACAGTCGGTTGGTCGAGAAAAAAAAATAGGGAACGAGCAGAAGAGGAGAAAGAGATGGGAGGTGGGGGTGGGTGGGTGGTTTGGAAGCAGTCAGGGAGGAGGGAGAGGAGAGACGAGGCCAGAAAGGAAAAGGGTAAAGGAGGAAAGGAACTGATGGAGTGGAGAAGATGGCAAGCGTGCACCTGCTCAGTACTGGGACTTTGTGACATCTCGTTCGTGCAGTCACAATGCGGTGTTGCGCTTCTCGCCATTCTCGGACGGACGGACGGACGGACGGACGGACCGACGGACGGACGGACTCTCCCATTCACTCTCACCTACCCACTCACTGACACCAACCACTCACACACTCATTCCACTCACTCATACGCACACGCCACACACACGCACACAATACACATATAAATAAAGGCCAGTACAGGACCACGGACGCGTACAGCCATACGCAGGCACGCCGACAAACAGACTAGCACAAGACAGAGCAAAGGAGACAAAAGAGATAGGGATATTGGGTAGGACGTGGGGAGTGGTGGGGGGGGGACAGAGAGAGAGAAGCGAGAGAGGGGCCTTGGTTTAAAAGAAAAATAAAACAACCTAACGTTTTTGTATTGTTTTGACCTTCATGAAACTTCACTCGCGCTTAAATCGACCGCCTTTTCGCCCTGACATGCGTCCCGCGACTGCTTGCTTTCAAAAGGACTCCCCATTTCGCAGTCGCATCTCGTTATTGACAAAACTGTTCTTTTACTATCCGTTATCCGTCTGAGACCTTTTCCCTGCGCCATAACCCAGTAAAAGCGGCCGGTGCAACCAGTACTTCTAACGACAGACAACAGGGGTAACATGCGAAGGAGTGGGTATCTTCTTTGAATATCTCTGGCGACCCTTATGACGTGCTCCCTGCTCTGACGCTGGAAACAATTAAGGCTCAAATTAGGGGTTACATCCACATCTGTCCACATCCATCCATCATTCGTCCGGATATCCGTTCGTCCGTCTGTCCATCATGGTATGGATGGCAGATTATGCTGTGTGGGGGTATTCTGGGGGGACGGGGGGTATTGAGTATTTTGTGGGTCTATGGTAATAAAAACTATAGGTTCAGCGAATGGACATGAACCTCGTACCCTTACAACCCAGATCTGAAACGGTGAGAGTTAGACAAGATCGCGACAGAGACACTGCGACCTATGTTAGCCTTATATTCAGCTTTGAAAAATGTTTTGTTCTGTTCAGAAGGAAACACAATCATTTGCAGCGTCTAGGTCTCCTGCAACCGACAACCCAGCAGTTTTTGCACTTTATTTATTTAGGGAGGAGCAGGGGAGAATTAAAACAAACGCTTCTATCATGCATTCAGCAATAAATTTGTTCTTTATCACGTCTTCCTTTGCTCTAGCCATTTAAAGAAACTTCATTTAATTTAATTAATGTCATATTTCTACGTTGTTTGCATATGCAAACACACCGTGATTTATGGCCTAAACCGTGAAAGGTCCCAAAGTAACCACACGTATTCAGACGTAAGCACAATGACAGAATGAAAAACCGCCCTGTAGGTGAATTGTCCCAGTTTTAACTCCGCGACGCAGCGGGGCTAAAATAAGTCATGTTCGTGTTAACCTTCATGAATGAAATCAGGAGTCATCGATGACAGTCATGGTAACGTGGACGGTGGAAGCCGTTGTCATGACAAATTTCACCGTGGCTTTTATGAATACATTCTTTGTAGCTATCAGTAAAAGCTCCAAGTGGTGGTGGTTGGTGGTTATTTAGAGGGACAGTGCTTCCACCTCGCGGTGATTTCGCACTATGCGGGGAAGGGGTCCTATTACTAAACTATGCACTTAAAGAACCACAGACTGATAGCTGCAGTAAGATGTTCAGTGCCGACAGGCAGTTTAATGTGCGGGGAAATGGCCGAATGGAGTTTGCACAATGTTTAACTCCAGGAAATAATCCTTCGCCACACCAGGATTCGAATCAGCAACCTTCCATTTCCTAGTCCGCAGCTCTACTAACTGAGCTAACCTGGCCCCCTAAAGCTCCAAGCCTTCGTGAGCGCGTTTTTATTCAGACAACCTGGGTTGCTGGCCATTCGTCAAAACATCATTACTGTTAGAAGTTGACAAACCATGTTTTCCTGTGTCGAGCTCTGCATAGGACTATTAAAGGATTAAGCTTTTAGCTTCAGTCGGAACCCCAGTTGGTCTGACAACGGGCTAGATTAAGGTGTGATTTTCGTTACTCGAACTACCCTAGAATTTCCAGGTTAATGAGGCGAAGCAAGCTATCTTGGTCTATGGACCACTGCAGAAGGGGTTCTGAACTCCCTTACAAAAAGTTGTTCCCCCTACTTGCCACCACTTCCCTTGGTACTCTGCGCATAGATTGATTCATCATATCAGTGCGATTTCTCCCTCACACACACACACACACAGCATGCACACACACACGACACAAAGATACAGTGAAACATTTTTTTATTTAAATGAGTATAGGCCATTATTTAAAAGGGATTCTAAAAATGTTAGACAAGAAGATCAGAATCAGGTGTCATATTTAAAAGAAATATCTAGCCTGAATGTACATGGTTCAAAATTACAATCATACACATCCCATTCTTGTGCTTACAAAACGTGTAACATTTTCTACACATCACGTATTCAATATGGCACCTCGATTAACCACGGCTGTCCGTTCCAAGATGGTTTTGGTTATCCAAATCCGTCGTTAATCAAAGCACGATTTCCCATAGGTTGCTATAGGAAATCGCTAAATTCGATCCGCGCCCCACCGCGTTAGAGACAACGTTCAAGTCAGACTGCAGCATGCAAAAACGCGAACACCAGGCTTACCGCTCGCGTCGCTAATCAGAGCCCGTGTCGTTAATAAAGGCATTCGATCGTTAAATAAGTACATCCTTGACTAGGGCAGTCGTTAATTGAAACGCCACTGTATCATTGTTCTTTGTAACTTCTTGTGCATGACTTTCTTCTTTACATTTAATAGATAATGGTAAACTCTGCAGTAATACACTAAGCATTAAAAAAAAAGTTTTTCCAGTTGGTGTACAAAGAACTTATTTAAATATACTGATAAGGTAACTTGCTTGATCACAACACGCAACCCGACACACACGCACGCACGCATGTAAGCGCGAGCTCTCGCACACACACACACACACAAATTGACTGCAGTGGTTTTTGGAAACAATACTGTCAAAGTTATGTGTGTGTGTGGTGTGTGTGGGAGGGGGGGGGGCGGTTAGAGGGCCATTTTTGTTTGCGAATTGCTGACTGTGTAAGATTCTGTACTTCGTTATTGTAAACCCGCCAGTTTCACCCATTTCTGCCAAACAATGTTTTCTTTTCTGTTTGCTGATGTAACCAAACTTTTCCTCTATCAATTATTTTTCCACACAATGTAGAGCACGCACGCCTGTAGGAAAGCGTCCAGCTTAATCACTCTTGCTTGCCATCCTGGTGTGTACTAGCTCAAGTCGCTGGCCAACCTTTCCAGGTTTTCTTTTCGCCATGGCGCGAAAGAGTAGCAGCGGAATTCACTCGTGCTGAACCGCCATTCTGCAGTGCTCCATGGGTACTCAGGGGTCTTCTCTCTTCTTTATCAAAAATGAAAACATATTTTTTTTACCCCACTAAGTGTTCCATCGTTTGCCAGGGTCCTGTCCATAATTTACCGAGCCATGCGTGTAGTTTGCTGAAATTCGAGTCGCTTCACGACCCAAGTGTTAATAGAATTATTTCCCTTTGAGACTGACTTGTTACATTTTGCAGATTAAATTGGAACTAGCAACACGCTTCAAGTCCTACTTCGTTAAAGTTTCAGCTACCTGAACTTGCCGCGGCTAAAATAGCCGCCCGATTTCTCGTGTTTGTTTGGGGTTTTTTTTTTCTTTCTGTTCGCAGCCTTTATGATCAACAGCTTGGTGGATTTTTTTTCAATTTGTTTTTGTTGGAGTTTTCTTGGAAATGTGTCTGTAAATCTGCGCAAAGGATCTTAATAAATGTCTGACAGAGGTAGAATGATAAGTCGAGTATCAAAATTTTAGACGCAATTAGGTGGACTTCCGTCACCAGACGATGAAATCTCTCGCCGCAACGATTAAATATCGACTCTGGCCAAGTGTTTTCATCTCGTCTCTAGGGCAATTGGGAACTCCTGCAGGTCTTTTAATTTCATTCTGCGAGTTCCTGTCACGTGTCAGTTCGTATCTGGTTGACACAGAGGCGTTGCTCTCTCTCGACATCATTGATATCGACCGTTTGATCCAGACAAACGGTGTGACCTATTAATAATTCGTCCGATTGATTCATTAATATTAACTGTTCACACATGATATCCTTTCGCCATTTTCACGGCTGGACACGGGCAAACAAATTGGTCAGAGGTATTACATTTGTCTTTAGCGAAGACTTTCTACTCTAAAAGATATCACGGATTGGGGGAGGGAAGAATTGTGTTTGTTCGCTAAGTTTCCCTGTTCCGAACAGACTGCCTCGGGGGTCTAACAGTTAAGGCGTCCACCTCTCGGCTGGTGGTTCACGCCCCGGCCGAGTCACACCTAAGACTTACAAATCGGCAATCTATTAGCTGTCCTGCCAGACGCCTGGCACTATAGGGAACAGTACTAGGACTGGTTGGCCCGATGTCAGTATAGTGACTGGGTGGGACTCAAGTCTGTGTTGCGACAGTCCCAGTGTTGCAGCACGTTAACTTGTCTCAAGCAGCACCTTCCTGATATGCACATCGTTTGCGATGGGACGTTCAGCAATAAAAACTTAAACCATATATTCGGAACAGACTATCAACTATTAATTTTAACAGCACGAATTAATTTTACAGTGCTTGCAGTTACTGTAAAAGCGCGTTCACATTAAAATGATAACAATGTCGAGGAGAATAAAAACAGGATTTAATCTAATAATACTGATAATAACATTAATAGTCCCATAATGTGATGTCGTAATACACCGACTAGACTAGGGAACAACGCATCAGTATATATATATATATGCATCTACACATTTACATTGTAAGACTGCAATACAATACAATACAATAAATGCAATACAATACAATACAATACAACAATACAATACAATACTATACTATATTATACTATACTATACTATACTACACTACACTATACTATACTATACTATACTGTACTGTACTATACTATACTATACTATACTATACTATACTATACTATACTATACTATACTATACTATACTATACTATACCCCAAACGGACCAACACAGACACACACGAGAGGTCCTCAATCCTTGAAAAATATTTACAAGGTGAAGCACAGTCCTCTGTCCGTTTCAACATGACTAGCGAGATAAAGGCTCCTGTCACAAAGAACAGTAATCTTGGCACATGCAGGAACAACAGGAGGAAACTCAGAACTCGTGGTACTGGAGCAGCGACGAATGTCACAATTTCAACACAGTTCTTCGTGTCCGTTAGACTGTCGTGACGTTAACTAGGTGCGTTAACATCGGTCTTTTTGCTTGCAGCACTGACAGGCGCTGACCATAGATCTAGTTAACGACAAAAACAATAACTTGCTTGATATTACGTTGAGGAGATTTCTCTCACTTCTTGCACGTCGTTCTGCTGGGGTGCGAACCTATTCCACACACACACGCACTGACTTTGTCAACGTCGGGAAGGCAATTATGACTAGCAGACTCCTTCCTGCAGTCACAGTGCGATGTCCACTGGCGTCCCCGTGCTAATCTCTTGTGGGTGTCTACAGGTATTTAAGTCAGCTGCACGTCGGTCTCTTACAGTCCCTCTGGCCGTTCACCCGACGTACATTACAGGTCTCTTCACCCTGCTGTCAAACGAGCTGTCCACTCACTCGGCACGTTTTACCGGTCTTCTGTTCACCAGTAATTTAGGGACCTCAGGCAGTCCTCCTTTGTCTCATTGACTCGCCTCTCTCTGGAAATGATGTACTTCTCGCTGGGACTGACGTGCCTCTCTCCCTGAGACTGATTTGTCCCTCTCCCTGGGACTGATTTGCCTCCTGAAGCATGGGTGATCTGCTCCTTTTATGGACTCAGTCAGGCGTATGTTCGCACAGCCGGTGTTGTGAGAATAATTATCCGACTATCCGGGAGCCTTAATGCGCATGCCCTCGTCCCGCTCACCAGTAATTTGTACTTCCGTCAAGTTTCTTAGCGAGCTATTTACTGAGTTTTAATTGTTAAAACAGTGATCTAGAGTTCTTAAACGTATGTCTGTCAACTGTCTGCAAAGTCTGATCGATCCATTTCTTCGTGCTGTTCCTTGTGTTTAAAAACACACGCAGTACTAGTTTCCACTTGGGATCCGTGCATTTCGTTACACGGTTATTTTATTTGCTGATAATCTTAAAATGTAATATTGAAACGTTTTAGTTTGCTGTGGTAACTAACGTTTAAAAGCATGATTTATTTTCCTTAATTTCCCCTTATTAATTTTTTTCGTTGCCTAATCCACACACGCAAAGGCTGTCACACATGCGCAGTAAAGCCCTCCGGATAGCGGGTAACTGTTCTCACGAGACCAGCAAGGCTGCATCAGCCAGCAGTGGAGTGAGCCCTGGTGACGTCACCTGATCTCCGCCCCACTGGCCTGTGTCCTTCCCCTCCCTAGGTAACAGGAAGGTTGGTGACGCGCGCCATCGCGCCATTTCCAAATCAGATGCCAAAACAGTGAGTACAGCCATTTTTATATCTTCTCATGCGATTTGCTAGATCGCAATATGCTCTGATAAAACGTTCACATAACTAATGTAATCACACTGCAGCTTTTGTTTTTGAGACAGTTTCAATGAGAAATGATCAACAGTGTCAGAAATGTGTTCCTAGTCACAGGATTTACCAATTTATGCCAAAATTTCAACAGTCTAAATTTAGGGTGAAAGTCAAAAAGGAATTTGCCAAGTCCTCTCACTATCATGCAAGTGTGTATGTGTGTGTGTGGGGGGGGGTAGAAAATAAATTGATTCATTCATAGACTATAATCCTGACAAACGCACAGACAAAAGGAAGGAAAGATAAGGTAGTAAAAAAAATCTGAAAATGGGCGGTCGCTTGTGTTTCGTTTCTTTTGCACTTGTTTGAGGGGGAGGCAGGTGTGTTTGCGCATGTGTGTGCGTGCGGGCGTGCGTGCGTGCGTACGCGCGCTGCGCTTAACTTAGGCTCACCGAATTAGTTGTTTGTCTGTCCTCCAGCCACCCACCCATCTTCAACCACCACCACCACCACCTTGACTTTTATCCCGTCACAGCCTGTTAGTCTCACTCGTTCATTCTTAAGTTCTGTCACTGGGTTGTTTTCCTATATTTCCATCCCACTATTTAACTTCTGCAGGCATGTCAAATCTCGTCATGATTTCTAAATCACATTCAGCGCGGACAACAAAAGGCAGAAAAAGCGGACATCGTTAGAACTCTGTTTCTTTTTTTTTTTTAAAAACCTTCAGGGATCAAACCACGGGGGCGGCAGGTGTGCCCTCAGAGGTCACCTGACACACCTGCTGCACCCACAAGGTTTTTGTCTTTCAAGGTGTTGTGGCAGACACGTCGCAATGAAAACAATGTTTGTTTCACATACTGATGCGATAGGCTTTTTGGATTTAAGTGATTTCGTTACACAATGTTGTCTTTTAAAAAAAGATTGTTATTCTAGGTTCTTTCGAAGCAATGCAACCTGGGCCCGTTTGCATAAATCGAGGCTAGCTTAATCCCAGGATATAGTGTGTTAGTATTAGTTTTGGCGAAAATATTCCTCTTCCAAAACCTGGCGTTTTCTCCCTGATACAATATGGAAATGAATTCGACCGCACTGCTTTCTTTTCAAAACTTTGTTCTAGGGAGTGTGTATTATTCAGTCCAGAAACGACAGGATACTTTAGCACTGCAGTTTAACTCGAGGACAAAGGTAACCTCGGCTTTTGCAGACCGGCCCAAGTTTCGCCTCATAAATCAACCCACGACAAACGGTTTCAATTACGTAGGTCTTAACAATATCAAAGTCATGCTCTACCGGACTACTGCTGTTGTCGCGCAAAGTGAAGTCACTGACCCTCGACGTCATTTATGTCAGAGAAGGGTGCCGATAAAGGGCCTAACGGTTATCAGATTGCAGGACTCAGCAGTTTTACGACACACCTATTTATGTATTTTGCATTCATATATTATAAAAACATCTGAGTTATTTCATTTTTCTCTATTACTTCAGGCTTCCACTTCCTATTTTCTTTGGCTTTTGTTTTGTTTGGCTGTATCTGTATTATTATTATTATTATTAAGCAGGGGGAATTTTTTTTGGGGGGGCGGGGGTGTTTGCAGCTGTGCATGTGCTGTCCTTGCCCGTCTTCACGTTTCATGTTGACGCTGCAAAGATGTAGTTCATTACTTACCTGTGAGGTGCGAAGCGTCAGTTGTTCTTGAATGTCAGGTTGTGCTCCCGGCACTATCAATCAGTAGACAATTTTGTTTTAAGCGTCCGTCCGTCTCAGATGGCGGGAAATGCAGTATGGCTGGTTGAGTCCCGCAGGACGAGTATTGTTTCTTCTGAAACCCGCGAATCTGTCGCCGTCGTGACTGCACTTACTGCAGTAGTTAATTTGATTTGGGGCTGTGTGCATCCCCCGGTCGTTTCGACTTCCTACCGACAGCCTAAGCGGGCGGCGGTAAGTGTCCTTTGACCTTCTAAACCATCCGCCGACAGATCACCTTCGTGCGAGTTAGAGACAAGATGCGGGCAATTACTTAGTGTGACTAATTTATAGGCATATTAATGAGTCTGCTTGGCCTGTGGCAGAAATTTAGACAATGGCGGGTCGTCTTGACCTGAATGTAAATGCCTACTGCGTAATGCGTTGCATTTAGGGTCGAGGCGGGAAGGTCAGCCATCAGTAGCGGGCAATAACGACAGGGGCTGCACAGCTTTATGCGGGCTGCCTTGTACTTTTATGAGGCGCGTGACGTCAACAAGCCCATATCGTGAGAAAAACTCGGTCGCGGTGTTGATGACAAGCCCCTGTGCCATCTGATTGGCGACTCTTTTCTCTGGCTCCTTTTCCCCCCCGTTTCTCCCTCATATATATATATTGCTTGTTTCTCTATCCTTTCTTCCTTTTTTCCCTATTTTTCCTTCCTTTTTCTTTATTTCTTTACGTGTATTGTCGTTTGTTCAGTCCGTTTCTAAGCATTTACTTTGGTTAGGGACCCCATTTCCCCCATTCGTGTTTGAACGGTTTAGGTCTTTTTCTAACTATAATTATATACTAATCTTTTTCCATGTTTGAAGCGCACAAACACTTTTTTCTTGAAGAATTGAAACGCATGCGCAATGCCATTATGCATATAAAAGTTGTCTGGATCACACAATCTGAGAAAAGGATCACAGCTTTGTATGAACAAATATATTTTTACGCTGTATCTCGAACACAATCACAAACATCAGTGGCAACAGCAGCAGAAAGACCGAGATAGATCTGTACAAACCAATACACACATCATCTGACATCAATAAACACATACACACACCACCGGGATAGGCCCTGCGTTGAGACCTTTGGGCTTAAATCAAGGAAACAGATGTTGAAGGATTTTTTTAAAAACTGACGTGAAGAAGACAGTTTGTTAATATGCCACGAGTACTTCAGCGGATTCCCTTTTGGGTAGAAATCACGTTTTTAGCGGGCATCGCATAAAACTAAAACAGGAGAAAAGAACAAAAATATTATAAAATTTATTACTTTTGTTTTTACTTCACATTTAATTTGTTGTGACATGGGAAAGTTACTGGACGGCCAGTTTTGGTGTTGGATGTGTGTGAGTGTGTGTGTGTGTGTGTGTAATGGAAGCTTGGGTCTAATAACTACCGACTTTTCGGCTTTTAGTACAAGCAGAGGTCGCAGGGCGGCACTGTGAACAAAAGTCTGTTCCGACATCACCTCGTCTGTTATTCCTTCGTTGGGACATTGTTTCGTTTTGCTGTTCATAAATCATAAAGACACTAACAATGAAAAAAGTTATTTGATGTGAGGCTTCTTGATCTAGGCGAAGAGTGCAGAAAAATAGAAAGCGTGAAATCTTTTTGAAATTTCTTTATAGGAATATTTTAATATTTTCTTTCTACGTAAAGATTGTTAAAATCCTTTCTGTAGAAGACCGTTGCTGTATCAATAGGACTATCAAAGAATACTCATATACTAGATTCCATAAGATTACACATTTCTGTCATACATTTTTTTATAACCTTTCAGGTATTTGGATGGCTTTAGATCCCGTTGAAGATTGTTAATTAGGTTATAAGGTATTTTGGTTGTAAAGAAAATGCAAACAAAAATATTACCAAAAATAACAGAAAAAACATTTAATAAGTAAAAATATATGCTCTGCAGATTTTGTCTAAACCAGGTTGCGTTGTCAGGCGATAAGGAATGTTTATTACAGAAAATAAAATTTAAATAATATATTAAGCTGCCTTTGCACATGTAATGTATGTAGTACAAGGATCCAATTTAAGCATTCTGACCACTGAAGGTTACTTTTGCAAACTAACCAAAAGTATTTTGCCGTACTTTTATTTTATTTTATTTTACTGACCACTGTCAGATTGTCACTCATATAACAATAGTTGTAGAGTAAGGGGCAAAATATCGTGTCAGTCGGGAAGCCTTTTCTCAGATAATTGTTTGAGACCTAATCTTTAAAACTCCCCCCCCCCCGACACCATTATCACCATATGGGTGCCTAGCTACCAACACTATAGTGAGCTAGGCTTTACTTGAGAGTAATGACAAACACTAAAAGTGTAAGGTGCAAAACAAATATTGGTTTTTAAAAAGCCATTACGTGTGTGTCCTAGTCATGTTTCTGTCGGGGTCTTTAGTGTCCAGCAAAGTTCTCTAACGTAAATAATACGTTATAGACAGAAGCGAAGGGAAAAACACTATTGTAGGCAGCGCCTCCTAGCGTCGGCCTATGGGTACTATCCAGGTAAACGGACCATTACGAAGTTAAAGTCTACACGTATGTTATCTTCCTCTTCTATTTGCCCAATGTTGGGTCGCCATTCCCTAAGATGTGCCTGTGCAGGTATGGACAATAGTGTTGTGATGTTTGTTTAGCGTTCCTGAGCCTCTTGACTTGATAGTTCAGGTTTTGTGGGCGTTGACAGAAGTCCAGACGACTTTTTTGAAGGCGTTCGGGTACTTGAAGCTTCTATCTTATACGGCATTTACAAAAATTAATTACGGATGTGACTAGCCAATTTTAAGTTTAATTGTTTTTGTAAGCCACTGTGCTTGGCAAAAACCGGATGTAGAAAGAAGTCATTAAGATTTTCAAAAAGACTTTCTATCTTGCCCATAACATAAGGTCTATGTGCGTTAACGCCAGGTCCCCCAGTTTCCTGTCAAGCATCCAGACTCTTCCCCGGTCTAGCTGGATGCGTCGGCCAGCAGTGCTCCCGAACACGTGCCTGTGCGAAGACTGAGCTCCAAGGAAACCTTCTTTGCTCTCTTCTTCTTGCTGCTGAAATGCACTGGGAGTTGAACCCAACGGTTCCACTGCACACGGAACAAATGGATGGACTTCGGAGAGAACCGAGTGCTCACGCGATTTGATAGGGGGTGGAGGGTGGAGGAGAAGAAGGCAAGCGGTGGTTGTGGAGAGCAAAGTGCATTCTCTGCTCCTGAAATATTCGAAATGAAACCAGACCCCTCGAGAAGGCCGTACAGTAGAAAGAGGCTCTCATCTCCAGTGATTTATGGCCTCACCAGACTGATGCAATCTTGATGAGATTATCGCCAGCTTTTTCTGCGTTGCGTAAGTGAAAATATAATTAATGTCGGTGACAGAAGCGTCCCTTCCTGGCAGAATAAGAGTGCAGCCCCTTGGCTTCTTTCACCCTGATAGGATTTTTTCGGGACTGGGGGTGGGTGGGTGTGGGGGGGAAGTCCTCTGCAAATTCTATGTCTTCCTGCATACGCGAAGAAATCTGCTGTAAGAATGTTGGGTGAGAGCGAAGCACTCAAACTTATTTGCGAATACACACGCACGCACACAAGCGCGCGCGCACACACACACAGAGAGAGAGAGACTTGATCACAAAAAGAAGTGTGAGCTAGTTCAACAACATTACATGCACGTCTTCAGACCAACGGACGTGATGTTCTCCCACATGTCATGATTCCTATCCTTTAGTGTCATAGGAGAAAGATTTCTAAGATTTCTAACCTCCTGGTTACCGCTCGTAGCAGCAGCATCTGAAAAGCGAAGGCCCTGTTAAAGCTTATACAGCTTCCCCCCACCCCCACCCCCACCTTTCTTTTCTCACCATTCGCCATCGTGGATTCCTACCAGGTATAGCTCTTTGTATATTCATCGGCTGTTAAAACCATCTTCTGTCGATGTTGAGTTCAACTGCATCTTGTTGTTGGTATTCTGATTTTGTATTTGCTCACAATGGTCCCAGACATCCCTTCCTTTCATCCCTTTCCACCGCCAGCGAAAGCATTTCTAGGCTGTCCCCTTTCCCAGCATGCAAAGAGACCAGTCCAACATGCAGTGCTCTCTGTGCATGAACCCTTGATTCCGTACATTGGATATATACATCATTACTAGATTTTTTTTTTGGGGATGAGCGCATGTTTGAAAGAGAAACTTATAGACTATGTGCTATGAAGGCAGTTTAGTTTCTAAAATACGTAATTATTTGCTTGTTTGTTTGTTCGTTCGAACTTGTATGCGCAGTCCTCAGTTGTCACAGTTTGGGGTTTGGTGGGTCAAGGAAATTACCCCATAGACTCTAAATGTGATCCATCAACAGCCATCTTGCTTAAGTTAGATCTTTAATCCCCTTGCTTAAGCCGCCATCTAGCTCTGTCACGAACTCACCAGGCCAGGTGGGTACAGGTGCCTAGGGGGCCATGTTCACACTTTTAGCTCAGGGTGCTGAGCATCGCCAGCGAGGCATGCAGCTTTATGGCGAGACAAGATGTTGCTGGGACCTGACAGCGCTCAGGCACTGCTGTGATTTGGATAACAACCATCAGGTAGGTGTCATGTGCCCCCTAGGAACTGGGTTAGTTAGGCAGGGAGGAATTACGTCACAAAGACGGCTGTTGAAGATTGTAGTGTCGACCATCAGTTCAAAGGGGTGAACTGCCCAGAGGCAGGGGTAGGTCAGGTCCACTCTAGATCCCTGTGTAATCAGGGCTAGGAAGGGCAAGGCAGCGTGGCTACCGCTGTCTCTGTCCTGGTTGGTCGATGTGTGTATCTTGATGACCACGTGTGTGTGAATGCAGCAATGTATGTATGAACGGTTAGAATAAAAGCACAGGTTTGAGAATGCAAGACGTCTTCTGCTAAGTGATCTGAGAGACTTTTTGCGACGGCGCTGCTGTTAAGTCTGCTGAAGGCTGATGGTGTTAAGCCTTGTCGCAGAGCCAAGTGTCCCTTCCTACCGGATTTGTGCGAAGTCTTGTATCAGCCGTGGGTGTCTTGAGGAAACCGGTTGCTGTAGCCCTAGGTGCTCTTCGGGGTTGTTACGTCCCCCAAGTCTGGTGTGCGAGTCTTGGCGCATGCGTCCTTTGATGTGGAGAAGCCATCCTACACTCACCAGCCAGAAGGAGGAACCGCAGAACGTTAAGGAGGAAGTGAAGGGACAGAAGGAAGGCAACCGTCTGAAGCAGAGGCAGAGATCCGTCCTTGAGTGGCTGTATGGAATTGAATCCTATTGGAGCGAATTCGGAGGTCGAAGGTCGACCAAGAGGTGTCGCACTGTGGTAACTGTGTGACGTCAGCGAGAGTGCTTACAATCCTCAGAAAGCCTGGTGTCATGTGTCAAAGGACACGACAAAGAGACTCTGCTGTCACCCAGGACAGCCAGGAGGACCTTCTGACACTTCAACGTTTAGGACAGCAGAGAGGGGGCCCCCGTGGTGCAGACTGTAACGTTGTGTGGACTGTGCAGACAACCGGGTGACGACTGTTGTGTGTTCTACACATGATCATAGTGTGTGTGCAGTTGAATCAGGTACGTGTTTCTTGATCTTGTCTTTAGAAGGGCAGGTGATGAAAGGAATAGTACGTTCTGGGCTGAACCAGAAAGAAAACTGGAAGTCATCCCTCCGATGAGCCTATATATTTCATTCTGTAAATACTCGCTATCTGTAAACAAAATTTTGGTTTCACTGTATTATGGAGTCTGCGATTCTTTGTTTTGTTTGTGGGGAGATTGTAGGTGGATGGGGGCTCGGGCCACGATGTACAGTGAGATGATTATAAAGCATTACAGTGATAACGTTTCCTCCTACGCGCATACGTCATTGTCTAAACACCGGTCATGGACCGAACACAAGAACGAGGCGTCATGGGTAAAAGTAAGCTCCCATGTGACGACGTCAGTATAAGCATAGAAACAAAAAACGCGCATTGGACTCGCTAAGGAAATGATTTAAGACCAAAGATTCGGTGCAAATCTTCTCCGAAGTTCTGTGCCCTTCAGGATCTGTGGTATATCTCATCGAGAGCACGCACGCACGCCCTGGTTTATTGTTCCCACGAACTCCATCGATCTTCAGTTCTGCTCAAAAACCACTTCGAACAAAGTCCCCTTCAGACAACTTCGCCAGCTGCTAGTGTACATACAGTTTCAGTTTGCTACTCGAAGGCCTAATTTATGAGGTCAGTATGCTAACCCGCTCCACCAAGGCCTGTCTGTCCCCGGTCAAAGCAGATCAGTTTTTACGATTCTGGGGCAGCACGGCAGGGACAGGACAACGCAGCTTTTTGTTCGACCAGCTTGTGGTTGCACGTTTTCATCTTCGTCGCCGGTGCTAGGTCAGGCAGGTCACGGCGATCTCGATATTTTTATCAATATCATTGCGCAAATGTCGGCCACCAAGGTCGAATCTTTCCTTCTTGAGTTTATGCCCTTAGTTTTGGTTTATTTGTTTGTTTGTTGCTGTTGTTTTCGTGAAAGCTATCAGCAGACGGGACGTGACAAATGGCATCTAGATTACGTATTCTACTTAACGAGCTGTGTCTGCATCTTCATCACTCAACCTACTTCCTCCAGGAGAATAGCGAATGCCAGCCCTACTAATTTTGCCACCATCTCTATGCAGATGCCACCTGTCCTTTCCCTAACATTAACTGGGTGGGGGTATATATAATCCTTTTTGGGGGTTTTATTGCTTATGTTTCTTTTTGTTTGTTTAGCTTCCCAATTTTCTCACTGACCACCATCTTTTCTAGCACTTGACTGGCTACAAGTAGATAGGAACGAAATTTTAGAGGAACAGCGTTTCCGTCTCGCAGTTATTTCGCACTATTGGGGGATAAGGTCCTGTTACTAAGCTATACACCGAAAGAACTACCAGACTGATAGCTGCAGTAAGATGGTCAGTGGGGACAGGCAGTTTAATGTGCGAGGAACGCCCGAGTGAAGTCGGCATAATATTTAATTCCAGGAAACAATCCTTGCCCACTCCTGGATTAGAACCAGTAACATTTACACGCTAGTCCCCAGCGCTACCCGCAGAGCTGCCCAGGCCCCTTCCTGACTTCCTTCATCACCACCCTTCTCTCTACCCCCCCCCCCCCCTCCTTTTTTCGCATTCTTGTCTAAAGCGGTTGTGACAGACTGCGCGTTTTGGAAACAGTGTTCACTGTGTACAGGCTGTGTCATTCTGCGTGCAGCATTTTTATGTCCAACACTCACTGCGAGCGAATGTGTTTACTCAAAGAGTAGACGCAAAAACAGTACATCTTTTCGTCTGTGAATACCAAACTTTCAGGGACGCCTTTACTGAGCAAGCAAACAAGCCAGCCAGCAAGAAAGAAAGAAAAAGAAAGGAAGAAAGAAAGAAAGAAAGATTATGGATTATTTTTAAAGAATAGATGCCAGCCTACATGCTATTTCTTGCCATGCCTCGCCCCACGAAATGTTACTGCGCTAGATAATGTCAAGCTGTCTTAGCTGTTTGACATTTCTGGGCGATTGTTTTCCTCGCAAGCATATATTAGTCCAAAGGTAGCCCCTCAGAGTGCAGCAGACTAAACTCCTCGCTCGGCGAGCTTTCGCCCAGCTATATAGACTACTGAGGGCAGACAAGGTTAGCTGGAAATACACTGGAAGAAGCCCCTTGTATATCGCATCGTTCAGTTTTGCTGTGTATGTAGCCACTTGTATATCCCATCGTTCAGTTTTGCTGTGTATGTAGCCACTTGTATATCGCATCGTTCAGTTTTGCTGTCTATGTAGCCACTTGTATATTGTATATCCCATCGTTCAGTTTTGCTGTGTATGTAGCCACTTGTATATCGCATCGTTCAGTTTTGCTGTCTATGTAGCCACTTGTATATCACATCGTTCAGTTTTGCTGTGTATGTAGCCACTTGTATATCACATCGTTCAGTTTTGCTGTGTATGTAGCCACTTGTATATCACATCGTTCAGTTTTGCTGTGTATGTAGCCACTTGTATATCACATCGTTCAGTTTTGCTGTGTATGTAGCCACTTGTATATCACATCGTTCAGTTTTGCTGCGTATGTAGCCACTTGTATATCGCATCGTTCAGTTTTGCTGTGTATGTAGCCACTGGTATATCACATCGTTCAGTTTTGCTGTGTATGTAGCCACTTTTATATCACATCGTTCAGTTTTGCTGTGTAAGTAGCCACTTGTATATCACATCGTTCAGTTTTGCTGTGTATGTAGCCACTTTTATATCCCATCGTTCAATTTTGCTGTGTATGTAGCCACTTGTATATCCCATCGTTTAATGTTGCTGCGTATGTAGCCACTTGTATATCACATCGTTCAGTTTTGCTGTGTATGTAGCCACTTGTATATCACATCGTTCAATGTTGCTGCGTATGTAGCCCCATGTATATCCCATCGTTCAGTTTTGCTGTGTATGTAGCCACTTGTATATCACATCGTTCAATTTTGCTGTGTATGTAGCCACTTGTATATCCCATCGTTCAGTTTTGCTGTGTATGTAGCCACTTGTATATCACATCGTTCAGTTTTGCTGTGTATGTAGCCACTTGTATATCCCATCGTTCAATTTTGCTGTGTATGTAGCCACTTGTATATCACATCGTTCAATTTTGCTGTGTATGTAGCCACTTGTATATCACATCGTTCAATTTTGCTGTGTATGTAGCCACTTCTATTTCACATCGTTCAATTTTGCTGTGTATGTAGCCACTTGTATATAACATCGTTCAATTTTGCTGTGTATGTAGCCACTTGTATTTCACATCGTTCAGTTTTGCTGTGTATGTAGCCACTTGTAAATAACATCGTTCAATTTTGCTGTGTATGTAGCCACTTGTATATCACATCGTTCAGTTTTGCTGTGTATGTAGCCACTTGCATATCGCATCGTTCAGTTTTGCTGTGTAAGTAGCCACTTGTATATCACATCGTTCAGTTTTGCTGTGTATGTAGCCACTTGTATATCGCATCGTTCAGTTTTGCTGTGTATGTAGCCACTTGTATATCACATCGTTCAGTTTTGCTGTGTATGTAGCCAGTTTTTGTCCCCAGACATACGCATCTAGCCATCACTTGCAAATCAAGGCGATTTGTGTGTGTGTGCGCGTGCGTGCGTGCGTGCATATCTGTGTGTGTGTGTGTGTGTGTGTGTGTGTGTGTGTGTGTGTGTGAGGTGTGGGAGACAGGCTTTAAATTCTTTTTGCTTAGACGTATTATGGACTCAGATCGGTAGAAATTCATAAAGTGCCTTGTCACGAAAGTGACATTACTTCTAATGAAGTTACTTCTAGCAAAGACTTTATGAAAGAACACTTCATGCAGTAGTAGCTGTTGTTGCTGTTGTTGCTGGTGCTGGTGCTGTTTTGTTGCACTTCTTTTTTCTTTCTTTCTTTCTTTCTTCTTTCTTTCTTCTTTCTTTCTTTCTTCTTTCTTTCTTTCTTCTTTCTTTCTTTCTTCTTTCTTCTGGTGCTGCTGCTGTTGCTCTTACTTAGGCATCGTAAGTCTCAAGTGTTGATCAAGAAACAAAACTTTTGACACGTCTGTAGGAGACCAGACAGAAAGTAGGAACAGCCAGAATGAATGGAAAGACAGACGGGCACTTGGGATGACCGCACGCCTGCCTACATGACGTCACGAGACAGAACATTCATTCATCACGAATTATCAGCCATTGCACCACACATGGCGCGCCGTGCGCCATTGATTTCCAGGTCTGCCGCGGCTATAATTCCGCAGCAACAAATCTCCCTCTTTCTCTCTCTCTCTCTCTCTCTTGCTTTGTGTCAAAAGTGAAAGCGAAGATTGAACCAGAAACGAGCAAAGGTCCAGGGCTGTGTTTTTCAAAAAGCCTGCCGTCTGCAGGATTCCATGTGACGTATGCAGACTCAGCTAGCCTTGATTACGTAGTCCACTATGTGCTAACATTCACAAATCATAGAGTTGTTCTGTAGATCAGAGGCAAAGCTACCTCGGAGGCAAGCTTTGGTCTCCTGGCCGAGAAAGCTGTAACCCGTTCACGACGTCAGACTATCAGCCGTCACTGGTTTTGCACGCTGGTACTAAAAATAAGCAGAAAAACAAAATCAAGGGAACAAGAAAAGGAATAGAGGACGTCACAAATAATCGCTGATTGTTGTTGTTGTTTTTTTAATTCTAGCAGATCAAACCAAGCTTGAAGAGCTATTGAGATTAAAGGGTGCATACAATATGAGCTTCTAACACCCATTGAGTCATAGTCGTCCTTTTGAAGTCCAATCCAAACAGTAAATAAATAGAACATACTAAAGAGACTATTAACAAATAGACAATTATGATAAATTTTGAAATCATCTCTTGCCCCACATACGGCACTCCTGCTATTATTTATTCTTGAGCTAACAATGCAGGTACTGAAAAACCATCCTGAAACTAGACACATTAAATGTAAAATGTAAAAATTAAAGTGAGAAACAAAATCATAGGGCGTTAAACATTCTTTTAGAAAGCTAGAAGATAGGAAATTTTCTAAACATACTGCTTAGGGTTAGGACAGTAATAGGAGCTGGCAGCAGGCCAGTAGGACAGCAACTTACAGCGACATTAGCAAACAAAAACTATCACTAGGACACCAAAGACGCACCAACTACCAAGAAGGAAAACAGGTTCGCTGAATGCAGATTTCATTAAAACCAACATAATGCTACATGCACTCTACATTAAAGCCAGCATGATGTTACTTGAGACTACTTTAAAACCAACATGATGCAGTTTCAACCACAAACTCTAGACACCTGTTGTAAAAGCTTTACTGTAAAACTCGTGTGCGAACTAGTAATTAAATCTCTATGGTCTTTACGTGCTAGACCTGGCTTGCATGAGCGTTCGTACCTGCTCTTCCGGTCGTAAGATTGATCGTAAGCCCCGTTTGCCCTGTGTAGTTTATGTGCACCTTTACGCTAGCCAGCCACCCTATGATTGTATTTTAAGTCGTGTTTCGCTAGGTCTGTGATACGGTTTTCGTATGGTGTGGACGAACCCCCAAAACGTGCATTTGCGCAGAGAAAGAGCGCGGATGTTGGATCACACTGAAGTTTGACATAGTTACGTGCATTTTCACGTTCAGGATTAGCACTTAACACTTTTTTCCGACTCGAAAAAATTCTTCCATTTACATTCTTTTCTGTGTTTTCATCGTCTACTGCTTGTCTTCAGTTCCGCGCATATCTGAATGCTCGGACTTCGTAACTTCTCGACTGCTGTGTACAGATAATGAAACTCAGGTTTGCGCACAAGAAAGAGAGCCCGGGGTAGGGTGTTAGGGGGTGGCGGGGTGTGTGTGTGTGTGTGTAGGGGGGGGGGGTGAGTTCACCTTTTGTGCCAGCCGGCGCCAAAGATGACGTTATCGGAAGTGGGTTCGCACTAGAGTCTGTAATAATATTCCATTTTTCACAGATCTTGTTGTCTAAGGAGTCTTTGTCTTTTTCCAAAACGTTATCAAAACTGGTGAGAGAGAGAGAGAAGTGGGAATGAAATGAGAGAGGGGGACTGGGGGAGCCTAAGAGAGATCCACCAACACAGCGCAAGGTTGAAGGAGCACAGCTGCACAGCTTCGCAGGGGACGAGAAACAGACAGCAACACGCACCCCACAGATACAAATAACTGCTAATTCCTTAATGTAAACAAAATCCTCAAGGGTGTGCCATGACAGATATACCCAAAAACTGCAAAGAACGTAAATCCCAGCCAGACAAGACCCACAAAAGACAAATAATATCTCGGCTGTAAATGCTGAAATTCAAGCCGGCGCGGCTCCTTGATGGGTAGCTTTCAGACAAGCTGTGACAGCCGCCTTGGTTCGACAATGACGACGGCAGACGAGGGCAAGACTGGATAAAATCGTGTTTTCGTTTCCTTTCGTCAGCATCGCGTGGATGTCTGAATAGTTTAAAAAGGCGATCTAACCGCACAATAGATACAAACAGAAACAGCGGGACGGCGGATGATAACTTTGTATCCAACAGCGAAGACCATCAGCTAAGTAAAAACAGAACATGCCACCGATTTTTTTAAGTAAAGCGTCTGCTTGGTTTATTGCTCAAAAACATGCGTTTCCTGTTAGCGTTTCGAGCAGCGACGTGCACATACCCATATCCTGCGGAAGAAAAAAAAGGTATGACCGCGATAGGGTTTTTTTCTTCTTCTTCTTCTAAACGGAACCTGGCATGCAAGAGAGTTGGAACAGCAGACAATATGCCACAGGAGACGTGCCTTGACTGCACCGCAAGGCGAACGACGCGCCCGAGGACAACACGCAACTTGATGCCAACTGCACTGCAAATCAAATCAGGGGCGCCATCTTGCCAAAGCCGTCGGCGACCCAGCTAAGTACGCATGCGCACGTGCGCGAGCACACACTCGCACACAGACACGCACACACCAGCAAATACGCACGGGCGCCAGGCACAGGTTGCTTGCGCGCGTGCGAGAGAGAGAGAGGGGGGGATCAGGGGGAGGGACAGGAAAAGACTGTGCGTTCAAATAGTAATCAAATATTGAAAGTATGGGCCACGGCTGCTGTTGTTGCCGAGCCGGGAAAAGAACCCTGCCGGAGAATAGCGCGGGAGCAGGCAGTGCATCATCTCCTCCCGCGCTCAGCGGGAAATACTGTCGAGGGGGGGGGGCCTGTCGCTCTCAGTAGGTCAGCGTGCCCTGACCCAAGCAGTGACAGAACGGCGAGAGCAGCCAGACAGTTATCTATAGCCTTCCCACTTTACCTTGCCGCGTGCTTGCGGTTTCTGACGGGATCGGCCGACCCACTTGGAGCGACGGGTTCTTTTTGAGCCTTAGCATTATCGAGAGGTGCGCTATTCAAACTTGGAGGAAAATATTTGTGTAAAAAGTAGAGCAGCGGTCGAGATAACGGAAGGGGGGATGGGGGCGCAGAACGGGGAGGAAAAAGGGGAGGGGAAGTTAGACGTTGGAATGACAGCGGTTTCTTTGAGAGGCGAGAGATCGTGCACCTGAACGCAGAGCAGTGGGCGTTACAAGACGCATCAGAATAACAGGGAGGGGTTCAGAGGGAAAGGGGTTGCACAGGTGGAAAAAAAAGAGGACCCTGACGACTCAATTTCTTGCGTGGCAGGCGGTAGCCCAGTGGCGCAATGGATAAAGTATCACCTAGACAGCGAGAGGCGACAAGGATTCGGAATCCCTTGCCTGGTACCCGTACTTCTGGGTATGACACCTGTTTACCTTCGAAGATTCTCCCTCCAGATACCCTAGTTCTCCCCCCCCATCCTCCCATCAGTCCTCTTCAGGATCCGTTCTATCGCACGACTCATAGGAAAGTGGAAGCAGTTTCTTTTCATACATACCACCAACTAGTCAACCAGCCATACTACCTAGGATCAAATTTGTATAGTCCGTCTCGATCGTCGAGACAGTAGTGTGTGGTATTCGTACATATTATTTGTTGTGATTTCAGAGGAACAGGTGACCTTCCTTTCTTAATTCTTTCTATTCTTCCTTTCTCTCTATTCTTCCTTTCTCTCTATTCTTCCTTTCTCTCTATTCTTCCTATCTTTTCTTTCCCCCCATGACTTGTCCTTTACCGTGAACGCCATCTCGAACACGTTCTGAAAGAACATAACTCGCTTTAGCTTCTCAAAATTTACAAATAACATACCAGTACTTTGGGATACCAAGAACAACATTCGTTCTATCCCATTCTGGAACTAACATCTGCAAACCAGATGAGTTACCTTCGCCAGATGGCAAATTACTCTGTACTAGACATAGACACACCTACAGACTACATACCACTTCTGTTGCCCATTAACACGCGGGGAGGGACAACCTTTATACATTTTATACATAAAAACAACCACTACACAATACTCGCATGTGCTGTAACGAACAAGTGCAAGCTCTTTCCGTCTGATATGCAGCATTCGAATAGATGGGTCGGTGTGGGGGGGGGGTGGAGAGTTCGTGGGACAGACGAACCTTTTCTCAAGTATTTTGAACCCATTTCTAGAGAGGGGCAGGCAGGTTGCTATAATCTTTTTTTCCTGGTACGCCTGCAGAAGGAAGACTTCATTGGTCCATGACTGGGCAGGTTTCGTGCTGGTGGAGTCAAGACGGAGATTAAGTGTAACTCCAGCTCTCTTCCATGCCACACCTGGTTCTTTCGTTCGTTCGTTCGTTCGTTCTTTCTTTCTTTCTTTCTTTCTTTCTTTCTTTCTTTCTTTCTTTGCACGTGTGCATGTATGTATAACACGGATGGGAATTTGCGTGTATGCGTGTGTACATGAGTCCATGCATGCATGTGTGCTACCGACTGGGGAACAGTGCTTTTGATGCATATGCAAATCTGTGTGTTAATGTCGATTTTCTTTCTTCGGCCGGTTGACTATGCCAGTCACTCGGTTACCACTGTAATAAATAAAGAAAAGAAACAATGTCATTGGTTTTCCGCTGATGAAAATCCCAGTTGGATATGACAAAGTCGAAGTTATTTAGAACACTTTGGTTGTACTAACACTGATTATTGGAGGGACGATTATAACCAACTTTTTAATCGGACAAGGCACCCTGTGTACATTAGCATCAGATTGTCGAAACGAAATCGAATGTTACTCATAGCTTTGTCTGTTCCAAAGAAATGGAAGCGTCATTTTGTATTTCAATCAAAAACATCTACTTCATATGAATTATCTCTGGTACAAGATTTGTCTTCACAGATAAAGCATTAAAAGTGCATTAAAAGTGCGTCGTTCAAGTCAGTGTGGCGTTTACATATTTTCGTGAAGTGCACCCAAGGATGCATCTTCAGGAGAAGTTCCTTGTAGTGTCTCTTTCGGATATCTGTGGAAGTATTACATATTAAATAGATTCTGAACCTAACCTCTACTCAACTAATTCACAAAGAAACGAATTTACCTGCCTGTTTAGCCAGCGTCGGATGACTTATTTTCTATTGTGATCAAACGAGCACAATTTTTCCTGGGTAGTGGGGACAGAAGTGTGCACCAGGCAGGCAAATATTGTAAGCCAATCAGTTTCCTGCCAGAGGCCTTCTTTCCAGCAGATAATTTCCACTGTGCGTGCGTCAAGCTTTCCTTGTGGCAAGCCAGCTGGCCAATTTCCGTTGCATAGAGTCCGTGATGGCATGTCATCAGCTGCTTGCAATTTTCACAGCAATGCATCTCGCTCTAGGTTTTCTGTTAAACGAGTACATAGCGCGAAAACGCATCAGCTTTTGGCACGTTTAAATTACACAAAATTTCAAGCGGGAAAATGCTTAGTAATACGTGCAACAAACTATACAGGCTTGCGAGCAGCGAGGTTGGGGGAAGCGTGGGGAAGAGAGAGAGAGAGAGACGCTGAGAGAGAAAATCCAAAATGACACGCGGGGTCCGTTGTTGGGTAACGTAACCCAACCAGCATCCGGAAGAGGCCTAGAGACATGCAGTGCACGTGTTCTGGAAATTGAATCTGCTTTGACGGAAGACTGGACTCTGGAGCACTAAGCCTATTCAGTACGACCCACCTATCAACTTCCAAGGCACTTTATTCCCCCTGAATCGCTGTCAGATGTTTCTATAGGATACAAAACTGCGCGAAAACCTCTCACATCCGACTACAATAGGTAACAAAACCGCTTTGACGCAATGGTAATCCATACGCATTTTTCTTACCTGCATGCCTGTCAGCGTCACTGAACGAACTTTTTTTAAATTAGCTATGTTTCGGCAAAGACAAAGAAAAAGATTTGAGCACTGAATCTTCTTCAATCCAAGGACTGTATCGTGTTCCGATTCTCAGCCACCTGCCGCAGTTTTGTTTAGTTGTGTTTTTGGCATGCGTGCATGCGGATGGACGGAGGTCACCCGCAGGTCAAATGACGGCTTACTCACGAAGTTTCCACTCTCATTCGGTGCTAGTGTGTACTCTATAAACATGTTTCTGATCCTTATCCCAAACTGACAAGAATTCCCCATTCTGGTCAAGAAGGGAAGCAGGGGGTAATATTGCTATAGACTCCGGATTTGCCGATGCCACATTAGAGTGTCACGGGGGCATTTGTCAGTACCAGACACCACGGGGGCATTTGTCAGTACCAGACACCACGGGGGCATTTGTCAGTACCAGACACCTGTGGTAAAGCCACCATGACTTCCTTTCAGAAATGTGTTCCGGCGTTTTCCCTGCCATCATCGCTGCCTACTGCGCTTAACTGTTAGCATTAACCCCCATTATTTTAAGGTCATCCGAGTGCAGTGTGTGGGCTCGAAGCGGGATGTGGGGGCAGGTAGGGGCTGTCAGGTGCAGCCGCTGGCAGTGTGAGGGCTGGAATAGGAAAGGAAAGTGGGGGCCATGGGCGGGTGTTGGGGGGATAGTTGTCAGCTGGTGCAGTAGCATGTGACTCTTCGTGCATCACCACTAGCGGGGAGACAGTGCTGTGCAGTTCCCACTGGGCTCTCGTCTAGCAAGCTGTCAAACAGAGGGCAATATGTCGCCCAGTGCTAAAGCACTAACCAAAATGGACGTCCTCAAATGACCTTATATATCTACTTATATTTATTAATTAGTTTGTCCATTTATTTGGGTAGGTGAGTGTTTGCTTGAGTGTGCGTGTGTATGTGTGTGTGTGTGTGGGGGGGGGGAGCTCCTATGATGAGCCTTGGCTACAGGCGATAAATGCTCTTTCCGCACTAAGAAAATAGTTGCGTTTCCCGGAACGGTCTCGCGGTGCAAGAAAAGAAAATTTGACGAGTCAACGCGACGAGGCTCGCTAACAATATTGCTACGAGATTCGCTCAGCGAGATTTTCTCTGCGCAGAAAGGATATTTTTCGCCTACAGGAAACCCGCGTCTGGTTTGTTGGCCATTTATCTCTTTGGCATCCAAAGCATAAACTGTTATACTTTTCAGAGGTCATGCAAAGTTTAAAAGGAAAGCCGTATACAACATGCACAGAAGAGGGGCAAAAAGTGCACAAACACCTTGCTTTTTTTTTTTAAAATACCTCTTTTTGCAGGTGAGACGAAACTAAATCACCCACATTCCACTGATGCTTTTAAATGAGTCACCATGATGTCACTTGCAAAGACCGCTGTATTTCTAATGTCGGATCATGCGCTTGCTTTCTGAATTATTAAATTCTGTGCTTGTTCACGCCCTCTGTGAATTAAGCGAAGTGCTGGTGAAACAGGAGCCAGCAGTCATCGTGTGGGCGGGCCGTATTGTCCAAACTTATTTGGAACTGAGAGTACCTTGGAGACCATGCCATTTTGAGACGTTCCGCTTGACATGTAGTGTAATCGGACATATGTCCTCACACGGGTTAAAGACAATTGGTGTTGTGGGAGTCGAACTGGGCTACATGGGCCTTGTGTAATACGATGCGTACAGCACAGTATTTTTTTTTTTATCATTACGCCAGCCGAAAACAAGTCTGTTTGAGGGACGCTCTCAAACGCGGAAAATAAGTGAAGCGCTTTGGACTGTTAGAGGTTCTGTGCGAAGGGCTTTAGGAAGTGATTTACTCTTATAACGTTTCTGGAAACACAGGTGCATTCCTCTCCCCTCAACCCTAGGTTCTGATGTGCTAATAAAATGCAAATGTACTGGTTGGAAAAGGAAGGAAAGAAGATCAATAGAAATCGAAGTTGAGTATCACCTTAAGGTATGTATCCTGTGTTCATGTGTAATTAGTATCCTGCTTCTCATTATGTATCCTGTGTTCATGTTTAATTAGTACCCTGCTTCTCATGGTGTATCCTGTGTTCATGTTTAGTTAGTATCCAGCTTCCCATTATGTATCCTGTGTTCATGTTTAATTAGTATCCTGCTTCTCATGGTGTATCCTGTGTTCATGTTTAGTTAGTATCCAGCTTCCCATTATGTATCCTGTGTTCATGTTTAATTAGTATCCTGCTTCTCATTGTGTATCCTGTGTTCATGTGTAAGTAGTATCCTGCTTCTCATAATGTATCCTGTGTTCATGTTTAATTAGTATCCTGCTTCTCATTATGTGTTCATGTTTAAGTATTTAATATCCTGCTTCTCATGAGGTTCACAAAGACGATGACGACGATGATGATGATGATGACGACGATGTTAAGGAGGAAAGGGTGTGGTGGTAATGATGATGATGATCGTGATTATGGCGTACTCACGGCACGCACTATATTGCGTGACTGTCCAGAAGATGACTAGCGATGCAGCAAGCTGACGGCACCACATCATTAGCCTGTCATTCACGATGACAATAGTCCACATTTCCTGCAGGACCGACGCGTCATCTGTCCCCCAACTCCCCAGGCCACGTTCGTTATTCGATTGTTGCGATGTGCGACCTGCAAAGTCCTGTGGCTGTTAGTCTCAAAAGTCCCTGGTCGCGCTGCCGCACGAACGAAGGGTGCACTCGCACTTACGATAGAAGAGGGGGAGGTGGGGGGAGTGGAGAATACGGAAACGAAACTAGCAGAGAGATGAGGGGGACCAATTGGGTTGGGACAGCCCAGCAGTAGAGCATGGGTTTGATGGAATTCAATTGTTTTCAATGTTTGTATCCTGGAGTTCAAGCGTTGTGTAGATTCCATTGGTGTGGTCATCCTCTGAACTTTCAGTTAGTCTCCGTCTTACAACAGTTTTCAATCTGGGGGATGTTTCAGTGCATTGCTCTACAAGTGAATTTCTCCCATGGGCAAAAACATCGCGAGGTGGAAGAACTGTCGCTGTAAAGTAATCAACGACGAGGATAGGGGTCGAGGGGCCAGACATGCCGGCATGCCATGGGTAGCTATAATTATGTCTTTTCTTCCTGGTTACTGCTGAAGGCCCGCGAGCGCACGCACGTGTGTCACACATCCTCCGACACACGCACGCAGACTATGTGTCAATAAGTAGCATGCAAATAGCAGGGCAGAGGCATGGTGGATGGGCGTTCGCATCTCCTGTCCACACGGAAAATACACAAGGCGAACGGGTCTTACGACGGTTCTTATGGCCGGAAGGGTAGATACGATCACTCATGCAACCCGGCCCAGGATTGGGTTACACATAAGTCGTTGGCATTTCTTCCTCGCCACACAACAATGCATGGGCCTTACGATCGCTTTAATGTCTGGCTAGGCAGATATGCAGCGCTAGGGAAACCCCGTCCGGAGCATTCTGTTATATCTAGACTACACAGCAAGAAGGACAGACGCGCAGTTTCTGTCTTTGAAATACGGTTTTTATCTTTTTACACAGTTTCCCTGCATCTATTTCAATATGCCTTTTATCTATTTACACACAGTTTCTCTGTATCTATTCCAATATGCCTTTTATCTATTTACACACAGTTTCTCTGTATCTATTCCAATATGATTTTTAGCTATTTACACACAGTTTCTCTGTAGGCCCCTATCTATTCCAATATGATTTTTAGCTATTTACACAGATTCTTTGCATCTATTTCAATATGCTTTTTAGCTATTTACACACATTTTCTCTTTAGGCCCCTATCTATTCCAATATGATTTTTAGCTATTTATACAGATTCTTTGCATCTATTCAAATATGATTTTAGCTATTTACACGCAGTTTCTGTGCGTCTGTTCCAGTGTGATGTGATTTTTAGCTATTTACACACAGTTTCTGTGCATCTGTTCCAGTGTGATGTGATTTTTAGCTATTTACACACAGTTTCTGTCGTTTCCAATATACTTCTTTTAGCTAACTAGCCAGGGGACCCAACGGTACCAGGGGTTTTCTCTGAGGCGGAAGAAGGTGCGGATTTTATAAAACAAACAGGACAGGAGGGATAGGTGGGGAATAGAATAATGTAGTTATTAATTTTCCTGTCCCACTTCCTCGTCATATAAAGAAAATTGTGTGCACAAATGACATTTTTGTAGCTGTGAATTTCCCAGTTCCTATGTCAGCTTGGCAGTCTGAATAGACCAGCAAACACTTGTGAGCATATTTGCTTTTATTTATGGAACCTATATTTTTCTTTCGTCTTTGCTAATGTTTCACAAATCTGTCTCTGTCGCTTTTAAAGTCGTCAGTTTTCCTTTCGCAAAATTTAAAGCTCGCAGAGACGCCGTCGGCGTGCCTCTTGCATTTTTTCTATTAGATCTACATAAGGAACAGGAAGATGAGAGGGATAAGACGAACTTGCTCCTCTCGACTTTGAACATCAGCAGAAAGTGAAAACGATAATATCATATTCATCGTATCTGTTAATATCGTAATCTTTTCGAAAATAAGACCGCCTTCTATGCAGCCGCCTCAGTTAACAGCCTTAGGTATGACTCGGCCGGGGGTGCGGATCCCCAAACTCCCGCCTGGGAAAGGGATGCCTTAAACATAGGCTATCTATAGTAGCTGCCCTGCCAGACGCCTGGCACTACAGGGAACAGTACTAGGACTGGTTGGCCCGGTGTCAGTATAATGTGACTGGGTGGGACTGAGGCCCGTGTTGCGACAGCAGTCCCACGTGTGGCAGCACTTGTCTAAGCAACAAACCAACAACAAATCGTGTGTGTGTGTTTGTGTGTGTGCGCGCGTGCGTGCGTGTGAGTGTGTGTGTGAGAGAGTGCGTGCGTGTGTGTGTGTGCGTGTAACCATGACAAACACGGTGTTCTTTCCTAAACTGGCTGCAGGATTTTCCAGGATTATATGTTTTGTTGTACCTATTGCATATCCAGTGTTTCTCATTTCTTGTCAACCGACATTATAGCATGTCATCCGACATTTTAGTTTAGCTACTAACAGGGGTTTCACAAAACAAAGATCAGAGTTACTACAAAAGACCTAAAACTTCTTAGGACTGACGTCTAAACGATACGGAATGTGAATGACGTTTCTGAAGTAAAAAAAAAACCGAAAAATGTTCCAGAGAGGAAAGAAGAGCTTAAATGAAACAATAGATTTCACTGGGGCTTATCGCTTCTCCCAGGCTCCCGTCCTCAACGTGAAATATTTACATCTGAGGCTAGGAGACGGGGCAAGGCACAGTTGAGAAAGACGTGGGGCTTAGCAGTCGCGTCTCGTGTTTTCGCAACATTCAGCGTTAAAAGTCAGTCCTAGCGCAACGTTGTTAACGTCCACAGCTTGAAGGAAACGGACCCCATTATCAGGTCCCTAGGGTCCTATGCTTCACCTACGGCCTAGGCACTTGATCTGAAAACTATTGCCTGAAAAATTGATTTTCTTTGCGTGCTCATTCACCGTCTGTTAGTTTTCACGTCGCCAGATCTTAGACGACTATTCCTTGGGGCAATAATGGGGGATGGTCTGCACAGCTAGAGAGAGAGAGAGAGGTGGGGCGGGGGCTACTTAGGGATTGGGCTGGAAATGTGTGTGGCAATCTGTCGGGGCTGATTGAAGGTCATAAAATGTTCCTCCTGCAGATCAGAATTGTCAGTCGCATGTAAAAATGCAGAAACAAGGATTCTCACCTCATCCGTAAACCCGCCATGACGCGGCCGTAACATGTTCGTTTTCTGCAGACGAATAGCCTCAAGCATCACTTCTCATTGAGTTGTGCTGTTGGGTATGACCGGAGGTGGCAATGGTTGGGGGTGGGGTATCGACAGTGGGTATGGGCATTTGAGGGTAGGGAGGCTTCCCAGCAAATACGTCCCTCTCCCATGCACTCCATCCCTGTGCAAAATATTGTTCTCCTTCCACCCCCAAAGATTTTTCTTCTTCTTTCAACCTCTCTGCTGAAAAAGCGGCGTTTGCCTTCAGTGAGTTGCCTGGGCGTTCTGTCTACCTCCCTCCTCTCCCTCTGTTCGTGCGTGCGTGCGTGTATGGGCGCACTGTGTGAGAGCGCGAAATACAGTCTCAAAATCCGCGAAGCAGCAATTCATGTGCGCAGTCGCGACACCACGCCATTCGCTCGATCCCTGGTTTCGAGAGATTTTGCACATGCGCGTAGGGGTCAACAATTGCTGACCCTACCCCCCCCCCCTTCTAGACGGCATGACTGTTGTAGGCCCACCCCTCCCCCCAGCCACCTTTCGGCACTCCCATAACGAGAAATGCACGCGCGAACTGCATTATGCTCGCGGAGAGCCACGTTTCCCCCCCCCCCCCCCC